>LPNX010614113.1:31309-228864 GCA_001517045.1 Pseudotsuga menziesii | reverse complement strand
TAAAGTATTTAGCACAGACAGCATAAGAAATAAATAACAGAGTACTATTCTCTATACATTTACAAAATAAACTAGGTATAAATAACTATGAAAGTAATAGTACTCACGGAAAGAATAACCCTTTTAATATAATAGTAACAGTATACTTTCTATTATAATAATAATAATATACTTTCTATTATATACATTAGAGGAACATTATTATTGTGTAATTAATGAAATGTTCTTATCTTATTAAAATGCAAACCTGAAATAAAATATAAACACTGTGTTCAAAGATTAACTCACAGTAACATAAAGAACTTCATTAAAACCTAAAACTTTCTATTCTGAAGGTCAAAAAAAATTTATTTAATGACCTTTATAAATTCTTGTACAATAAAGTAATCTAATACAAAAGCTAGATACAGAAAACCCTAGCTTTCAGAAATTAAAATAATAAAACAGAGTAAAAAAACTCTTCTACAGTAATATACAGGAAAATAGCGAATAGAGTAACTGTGTGCTCGGTTTACCAAAGTAACCGAACAGTTAACAACTTAATAATTAACCCAATAATTCTACAGCAGTACTTTTATAAACAAAAGAGGTTCGTTCTACAAAAGATACCGTATTTTACTTATTATGTTGTTCGATTTAGGGTCGAACCCTTTTTACATTAAAAATATACATCAGGGTTGACATAACTAAAAGAGTACATTACAGAATACGAACTCGCAACTTCAACAAAATTTAAAGAGAAAGGCCTTTATCACCTCTTTCATTTATATGTACATATACACAGAACCATAAACGACAAAACTATTAACTAAAGAATCTAACATAGTATTCTCACTCACGGCCGTAAACCAAATCTATAGAGTAAGGCTTCACAGCCTGTACAATGTATTTATGTATTTTCTTTTACAGTAATCAAAATAAAGGCAAAGATTACAGTCTCAGCCTCAGCTGGAGGTCCCTTTTTTTAAAACAAAGGGGTTAACCATCTTAAACAACAGAAAAAGGGTCATTATTTGAACCAAAGAAACTGCGAGGGTTACAGGTCATGAAGACCAACCCTTGACTGTCCCTAAAGGACCAACAAGGAGGAAGATGACATGGTAAAACCAGGCTTACCGTAACAGCTAGTCACCGCAGTCTTGCACCATTCATGCTGAGGAGGATAGGTCGACCCTGCAAATGAAGAGGATTTAAGATATTAAAACCTCGAAATAAAATAAAATATTTGTTAAGGAAAACAGTGTTAAAACGATAATGAATAAATTGACGTAGAGCTTATTACCTCTATCTTTGTAACTGGAATACGAACATCCATGAGCAGCAGACTGACTAGCAGCAAGGAGAAGTGCAATCTTCATCTGCTGCAAAAAGGAGGAAGTTATTTACCATAAAAGCAACCAACCACAATGGAGAACGATAACTTCAAATACAACAGCTATTTAGGCTCGGTCGCCTCTTCACACTCTACTAAAGAATTAACACAGAGATGAAACCCTATGTCAGCAGCCTGGATTCCAAGGGCCAGAACTCTTATGCCAGGCCAAGGAATAGGAACTCTCTACAGTTCAAGGGTTCGGGATGGAGCACGCAAATGGCAAAACCCTGAGGAAATAATCACCGAACCATGCTCGAAGCAAACAAACCTTTGGGTTACAGCACTTCTTGTAGTGCTTTGGTCGAGCCCACGAGGAGTGCAACCATAAGAAGGTCTACCAGCAGACAGTTCAAGCGACGGAGCGGACAGGGAATTTTTTTTTGCAGAGAGGCCGAAGGCAACGAAAGAATGTCGAACTAGGGTTCGAGTCAACCCTTTTAACTTGCAAATACTTGGCTGAAAAGAGCCCACATTAACACTTTAATAATTGGCATGCAGTGGGTAGGAACACTATAGTTCCATGGGCAAGTTTCCAATGATTGGCAACCCGAATCATACCATGGAAATTTATACAAGGTTCGTCACATCTTTTGTCAACCCACCTGCAATATAAATTCAACCACGAAAACCTTAGAATGAGGTTTGGAAAGTAATATAACGTGGAGCCTTGTCCCTCATATGACCTAGTATATATATATACATATGGAGGATTATAGTGTTTGTTAATAAGTTATAGAACGAAAGGTATTAATAGTTTATCTTGGCGCGGCCCCTTTTTATAACCTATTCTCTATGCTATATATTTACCTTAGTTCATAAATGAAAGTAAAGGGGACAATTGTTTAGAGGTTATAAAACTATGAAAACCAAGTCAAGCTACAAATTGATCATGATTATGGTTTTATTCTTTGACCTTTGTGTTCATCCCTTGCACTTTCTTTCTATAATGTAAAGTAACAACTCGATCACTAGTTATAGAATCATTTTATGATAAATAGATTTTGTTAAGTTAACCTCATTTGCTTGATGGTATAGTTATGAAACTCATAAAGTTTGTATTTGAGTGCAGTAAGTCTTAAAATGTTCAATAAGCTTAGCATCTAATTATTGACCTTGGTTTAGATATAGTTCCCAAGAAACTCAAATCTTTAAAAACTAATGGAAATCTTTAAAGGTGGCTTGTATTAAAGTAGTAAACCCCTTTAAATTTCGAAGTAACGAAAGTGGAAGTTTGTTACATAAACTCCTTATCATTTTACACTTGCAGTAGCCAATTCAATCGTGGCGTGAACCAGTAATTATGAACATTTTAAACTAGATCTTTGACTTTATAGTTCTGCCATACTTACTGTGCTAGTAAACAAATACTTAACGCTGTTTACACTTGCATTTAGTATAAACATAAAATGGTTTAGTACTCAGTAGGAATATTAAATCAAGCCTTCAAGAAAGGTAACAGCTGTCATCAATACCAGTAGAATCAAATCTACTTCCAGAACATCTTGAAAGGAAGAACAATTTAATGCTTTACCTCGATAAGTTGTGGAATCTGACTAGCATGTATATTCTTCTACTGAATTAAATTTTGTGCGACGAAATTTTATTGAATACTTTAGAATTTTGATTAGCAGCACCCGAACCTCTTACTTGTAAATCTGTAAGAAAAGGAAAACTTCTACGTTAGCTCGAAAGCTAAGTAAGCCCAGTTTTTCATGACAGATCCACCTTGTGGTCGCAAGAAGAAAACAAATTAGTAACTGAACAGAAACTGTTCTATAAAGATAAACCTAATCAAAAGATAATTCAGATATGAATTCAGTAACATATAACTAATTAAACAATTAGTGACTGCATTTATTGACATCATATGCATTTAAAAATTTTAATTTTTTTGGAAAATTTGGGGTTTTGACATGTGGTATCAGAGCACAAGGTTCAAACACTAGGCCTTGATGCAGCCCAACTAGCTTTCCTAAGAACAGTAAATTGAAATAATATGCTAACATATGTATGGGCCTACATAATAACATGTAAAAGGCTAACAGGCTAGACACCATTCAAGTTGGTTTATGGACAAGAAGTGGTGATGCTGGAATATATCATCCCCAGTCTATGCATAACAACACTAACAGGAATGAGTGACAAAGGAGAAATTGAAGAAATATTGGCGTAGTTAGTATGACTCAAAGAGGATCACTGCATCGCAGGTTTTCATCAACAAGTAGAGAATGATCTACAAAAGGCATGGCATGATCGGCACGTAAAGACGAAACACTTTCTGTGGGGAGATATGGTTCTCCTCTATAAAAACAAGTTTACGAAGCACCCAAGTAAGCTTCTGATGCATTGTATTGGTCCTTACATCATACATTTCATTACCGACAGAGGTGTGATGCAGTTGCAGTTAAGGAAGAAATGTTGAAGGCACAAGTTGGAAATACAAATATTTATTGATGAAGGCGTGCATTGGATTTGCAGAATCAATGGAGGATCTAGTCAATCAACGAAGTATTTGGAAATGATGCTTCAAATTTCTCGCACTAAAGGAATGAAGTCTATAAAATTGGGTCGAGGTTTGACCCATTGGGCAGGTTGAGGAGAAGAGTCAGAGTGAAGAGAAGTGTAAGAAAGAAGAGAAGTGTTGTAGATTCCATGGTGAATATTATTTTGAGCACAAGTACGCCTGAAACACAATTTTTTAGGGAAGCCATAGTGGAAGAACAGTTGAACACTGTGTCTACATCAGTGTATCTAGTTAGGAAGAAAAGGAGTTCCACTCATCTGATAACTCCAGACAAAAGAAAAAAGATGTCCACGAGATTGACAAGGGCACCAGTGTATCTGGTTAGGAAGAAAAGGAGTTCCACTCATCTGATAACTCCAGACAAAAGAAAAAAGATGTCCCCGAGCTCGACAAGGGGGGTCATAGCAGAAGGAGAAGTAGGTCCCTTGACCACGACGGAAGAGGAAACAACAACAAGGGGAAAACTAATAGGGACGAAAATAGAATACATTCCAGGGTACATACTGTCGAGAAAGGAAGGGGCACTGGTAGTATGAATTGGAAAAATACCAAGTATGCTATCAAGATGCCTGCAACACCAAAGGGAGTCCATGTGATGACCAACATAATGTCATGACTATAGTGTTAGGAATTATGATCCAAAATGTTATGTTTAGAAGTTTAGTTTAATAAATGTACAAGGGAATCTACACACTCACGTGATTATGTGAGGTGTCCCTAAGTTAGTTTCAGTAACAGTAAATTAGTTGTTACTCTTTGGATATTTAAATCCATCGATTTTTCGATGTGAGGTAATCTTGCGAAACTTATCCCTCACATCTCTATGATGTAATTATTTTCCTTCTTCATTAATAAAGTTTTGTGTCTAAGGACACTTTGTCGAAGTGATATCAGAGCATGCGGTTGAATCTTGGTCTGGTTGGAACCTGGTTGGAAGGTGCTAAAGGTTGTTTGAAGAAGGTGAATGAAACATCCAATTAACTATCGATATCCAGTACTATTTACAAGTTCTCCCCCTTCAAACTTAGAAAGTTTTAAATTTTGCTCCATGGGAGTAATCGCTGGTTTACATTCCTCCATTCCAAACTTCTTCAATAATCTAGAAATGTACTTAGGCTAAGAAATAAATATGCTTCCTTCTCGTTGCTTTACATCAACTCTAATATAGTAATGAAGTAATCCCAAGTCTGTCATTTCAAAACCTGTTTGAAGTTCTTGCTTAACCTGAAATATATGATCATTATTGTTACCTGTTATGAGCAAATCATCAACATACATAACCAAGATGATTAAGTTTTTTTCCTGGATTCAAACATACAAAGTATCATCTGACTCACTACGAAGAAAACCAACTTTCTGTAGGTAGGCATCCATTTTTGCATACCATGCTATGGGAGCATGTTTCAATCCATACAATGCCTTAAACAGTTTACAAACTTGATTTTCTTTCCGTGGAACCTCAAAACCAGGAGGTTGAGTCATATAAACATCCTCTTGCAAATCACCATTTAGAAATGCACTTTTTACATCCATTTGATGCACTTTCCATCCCTTTTGTGCAGCTAAAGCTAGCACAATCCTCATAGTATTCCATTTTTTTGTTGGAGCAAAAGTTTCTTCATAATCAATCCCTTCTTTCTGAGAAAAACCCTTTGCCACCAATCTTGCCTTATATTTATCAATATCTCCATTTTTTTTGTACTTAATTCTGTAAACGCACTTACAACCAATGGGTTTAACATCATGTGGACAATCAACAATTTTCTAAGTATGATTCTTCATTACTGCATCATACTCACTTTGCATTGCTATTTTCCATTCATCATAATCAACTGCTTCATTAAAAGTAGCTGGTTCAACAACTATAAGAGCAATTTTTTCTAAACCCATATTAGAACTCCTTATACCTATTTTTCCTTTTTCATCAGACTTAACATCCTGAAGTAACTTAGTTTCCCATTTTGGTTGCTTCTTTTCAATGTTAACTTGATTTGAATCATCCAAGTTAACTTGTGAAGAATTCAAATTATCTTCAACCTGTTCGTCATCCTGTACTTCTGAAGTGAAATCAAACCATTGTTCATTCCTTGTCTTGTTTAAGTGTTGCATCCTTATTTGTTCCTTAGTTACTTTAAATTTCTATTTCATCAAAAATCACATTGACAGTTAATTGGATGTTTCATTTACTTGATGAATACTCGTCTTGATCTATCTTATGCAGTCAACATACTTTCCATATATATGTAGGGACCTAGAGAAAGTCATTGGAATGCAGCAAAAAGGGTGTTAAAGTATCTTCAAGGAACAAAGGATTTTGGACTTGATTTTGAAAGAAACAAAAATTTTAAACTTGTTGGCTATTCAGATGCAGATTTTGCTAGAGATGTTGATGACAAGGCATCTACTTCAGGTTACTTAATGAATATGGGATCAACTATAGTGGCATGGAGTTGTAAAAATCAGGATACAATTGCGAATTCTACAGTAGAAGTAGAATATATTTCATCTTGGGAAGCCGCTTGTGAGATAGTTTGGTTAAGAAGGATTTTCCAAGACCTCAAAGTTGATTAGAAAGAAGCAACTTCATTATTTATTGATAATCAATCAACAATCAAGTTAGCCAAAAATCCTGTTTTTCATTCAAAGACTAAGCATGTGGATACTAAGTATCATTATATTCGGGCTCTCATCGTCAAACAAATCATCAAGCCAAAGTATCGTCCATTAGAAGATCAAACTGCAGATATTTTTACAAAATCTCTTGGAAGGGTCAAATTTGATAAGTTTAGAAATGAACTTGGTATTTGTTCAAAAGAATTTTTGGATCAAAGGGGGGATTGTTAGGAATTATGATCCAAAATGTTATGTTTACAAGTTTAGTTTAATAAATGTAAAAGGGCATCTACACATTCACGTTATTATGTGAGGTGTCCCTAAGTTAGTTTCAGTAACGGTAAATTAGTTGTTACTCTTTGGATATTTAAATCCATTGAGTTTTCCATGTGAGATAATCTTTCGGGACTTAGCCCTCACATCTCTGTGATGTAATTATTTTCCTTCTTCATTAATAAAGTTTTTTGTCTGATGACACTTTGTCTTGTAGAAGTTACAATACAATTACCACGACATATTGGCATTCTTGAAATTCACCAAGGGAATGTATGAGGAAATAACACACGGTGAAGGAGGTCCGATCACCAGAGATCCAACATAATGGGAATGGGGTTTGTAGCGGTCTGGGCTGTTGGTTTTATTCATTTGGTGTCAATTCTCCCAATTATTTTTTATGACAACATTACATAACCTCATTCATTATCTAGTTGTTTTTCAAACTCTTTAGTATCCCCACTTATAGATATAATTCCCTTTAGCAACATATGTTCAAAGAAGGAACGGAGAGGATGACGTTTGGATTTAAAGTATTTCTCAGGGTAACTAAGCATTAAATGATTTGATAATTTGGACTAAACAAATTCTAGTTATATACAAGACATAAAAAAAAATAGAACATAAAGGTTAACTTCCTTGAATTGAAGCCATGGTTATAGTGATGCTTTCCAGATGAGCCCCTTGCTTTAGAAATACTATTTCCCTAATTGAGTACATTTAACTATGAATACTTGACGATAAGATACAAAAAGTTATCAATTCATTTCTCATACCAATTAAACAATTTTTACAATGATGAATTAATAAATAACTACCAAATTCATGAAAAGAATATTCACTTCTGCAAGGAACTTTTCTAGGCATTCTCTCATGAATGCAGTATAGTCAATTTTAAAGAACTACTTCTATCATTATGATTATTGAAGCATATCAATATTTATTAACCATTATACCAAAAAATGCGTCTTATTGCATACTAAACCTATGTCACATATGAGTTTATTAAAAGACAAGAAAACGTATTATCCTAATTAAAAGAGAACAAATGAAATGAAGACTAATTTACAAATTAATTGCCAATTTAAAAAATTCTCATGATAATTACAAGTTTTCCCATTAAAGTTATTGTTACTTTATTAATTTATTTTATTTTTATTTCCTATTAATTTATTTCTCCCTAGAACTATTCTCAATTTCAATTAGAGTCATTCTAATTTTATCACAACCATTACCAAATTCCCCTTCTATAGATTTAAACTCCCAAATGTTATCATAATAAAAGTTTAAATAGTTTACATCATCATTTGCCTCCCTACAAATGATATTCATAACCTTAATTTATTATAAGCTCCTTATTTTACAGAAGATACTCAATTATTTTACATAATATCTCCATTTCATAGAATTTTCTCTTGTGTGAATTTTGTAATATTTTTTTTTAATCTTTTTTTTTCTATTGATTTGTCCACTTTTTCACTAACAACTAATCCTCTGCTCGTTATATAAATCTATCCTTAATATTTTCTTATCATTAGCAGCTTTGGTTTTGATTATTTGAAGATGGGTGTAGTGTCCACTCAAAATGTTGGTTCTAGAAATGCAACATAGTGATATCCAAAATCAATTGACACAATGTCTAGCCATTGTGAAATCATCCATACTCAGGTTCTAATACCATCTAACATTACCCCAAATATTATGTGTAATAGGATTGCTTGAACTTCGACAAGCATGCAACATCACCCACATTTCATCGTGAAGGTTGGTTACTCTTCATTGGAATATGCCTCTTCACTCATGACATTTCCATACCTTCCCTTGATGAGCTACGCATTGCCTAAGCCAACCATGCCCAGAAACCTTGCCAACATGCACTTGCATATTATGTGTGTGATATTACTTAGCCAATTTCAACAATTAAAGGAGAAACCAAACTATAAAAAAAGATATCACGTGGGAGCCCAACCAGGAACCCAACAAGTCTTTATTAAGATAACAAGTTACAAGGACTCGTTCGAGAAATGGATAGAACCTCGGCTACAAAGAGGGTGTAAATTTTAGCCGGCTACACAAAATACAACAAACCAAACTCCTTGGGAACTCCATCCCAAATATTTCATGATTTTCTTGTTGTTGCCTCTATCTCTCTTGAAGCCTACTTCCATAACGTATCTTTTCACTTGGGAAATCTACCTCAACTCACCTTCCTACCATAGAGATTTGTATCCTTAGCTTTAGCTCTTTGGTTGGAATACTTCTTGGTCTCTTCCTTGATTGGATGATTTCTTGGATTCCTTCTCCTCAAGTGCATCCAACCTATATATATGAGACGTTCTCCTCATAAGTGGGTGCCCAAGCAAAAGGGACACATTGTTTGGAAAGCCCTAAGAAAAGTGGGCACTCTCCCCCAACGGTTGGCCTAGAGGCCAATCAATAACTCTACTAACCCTATTTCTAGCACTTGGATGCTTCTCTTGATGCTCCTCTTGGGTGCACCTGCGTCGGGTGCCCCATTCTACAGATTATTTTGACAATTCTTTGGCATGTGCCCAAACCCCTTTGTTCACAATCCCAATTGTCATGTCATTGGCGTCCACATGTGCCCGATGTGATGTACAATTGTTTTTCCCATCATCAGGGTGTCTCATCGCCACGTTTTGGGCAAATGGACCTAATGGAATCTTTTCCATTTTGTTATTTGTTGAATCCTTCTTTGTCGATTGTCGAATACCCTTGTTGAAGCCTCTTGGTCACATGCCTTGCTACCGAAATATTTGGGCCCATGCTCGATCCATCATTGCTTGTGGTTGCCTTGTGTGCTCCCCCGGAAGTGCCCAAATGCATCAACCCACCTCTTGGTTGTGTCGCTTGTGCAAGTTGCTCATGCACCCAAATTGTTGATAGATGAACTGGTGAAGGGATGTCGCCAACAACAATGCAAGGACACTACACATTAATTATACTAACCTTGTTATGATTGTTATGATATTTGATGATTTTGATGATATTTCATTTTAGGTATTTTTAATAAATTTTAGAATATAGAAAACAATATAAAAATAAAAAAAATAGTTGTAAATATGAAATCTTTTAAAGGGTTCATCTTTAATGATTTCAAAATTATTTGTTGTATATATTTTTAACCAGTATTATTTGTTGTATATCTGATGTTATTCTTTTAAAATACAAATCTAATAAAAAAAATTCATGTAAAAATAATTATTTTACAAAGTATTCGTGAGCGTTTTGTGGAAAATGATATGTTGCAAATCTATTCTATTATGTTATTATAAGGTTGTTTATTTTTAATTTCTTAAAATGACGACAACAAAATATTATTATAAAGTAAATTAAATTATTATAAATTTTAAAAATATATTCTTTTAAATAAAGAATGATTTTCTTAAAAACAAAATCCATAATTTGCAATCAATGGACTAAAGTCGAAGTGGGAAAGGCGACTCGAGGATGATTCTCTTGGAATATGTTTCTCGTGTCCTTGGGGAGGGGCGCTTATCCCATGAATGATTGGTTTATCAACAAAATGGTGGGACAAATGTCATTCCTTTGTCAGTCAACAGAATATAAAACCTAGGACTATGCTCACATGACACCATTCAGGTATATGTCAGTGGATCAAATCACAAAATGAAATGGTGGGAGGATCAAATGATCCTAGTGGTAATGTACTTGACATGAAGCTCATGTTCAGATGATACCATTTAGGAGTATGTTAGTGGACCATATCACAAAATGGTGGCAGGATTGAATGATTCTAGTGGTAAGTACCCTCCCCTAGGGTAGACAACCGTCATTCCTTTACCAGTAGATTATAAAGCCTAGGACTATACTGACATGAAGGTCACGACAAATGATACCATTTAGGTATATGTCAGTGGATGAGATCACAAAATGGATGGATGATTCTAGTGGTAAGCACCCTCTCCAAGGGTAGACAATGGTCATCCCTTTGTCAGTGGATCACAAATCCTAGGACTATGCTGACACGAAGGTCATTATCCATGATACCATTTAGGTATTATTATATCAAATCCTAAATTAGAACATGGGCTACGTCCTTTTAACTATATGTCAGAAGATTGGGACACCTAGGATTATATTGAGATGAAGGTCACGAGCCATGATATGCTGACATAAAGGGAAGGAGCCATAATACCCTTCAATGACATGTCAGTGGATAAAAAAGGAACCATGATACCCTTTAGTGATATGTTAGTGGATAAAAAAGGAACCATGATACCTTCACTGACATGTCAGTGGATAAAAGACTTTTATAGTTAAAACACTCAATTCAAGTTAAGTCGATTTAATATATTAAGAAAAGGGTTAGAAGGAGGACATCCTAATTCAAAATACGTTAGAAGGATATGACGTCATAATAAAAATTTCATATAAGAAATTGGAGGGCTTCATCCTACGAACTCTAACATGATATGCTCTATAGGGAAATGCCATCATCTTAATTAACTGAATTAATTCAAGAAAGTGACATCACCTTCATGAATTAAATAGGGTTTTAAAAATGACGTCATCCTCCTTCAATAT
Organism: Pseudotsuga menziesii; assembly: GCA_001517045.1. Classification (NCBI taxonomy): domain Eukaryota; kingdom Viridiplantae; phylum Streptophyta; class Pinopsida; order Pinales; family Pinaceae; genus Pseudotsuga; species Pseudotsuga menziesii. The sequence goes on along the minus strand of LPNX010614113.1, from coordinate 217,510 downwards.
GCTTTCATTGATATGTTTGATATTCACTCATGGGCACAAGTTGTTACACGAGGGACAAAGAGTTATGGGATACAAACTGGAGTGAAATAATGGGGGTTGAGGTTAGGAGTCAGTCATGGGATTAATGAGGTAACGACTACTTTGACGAAAGTTTAAGCTTAAATTTTTATAGGGATTTAAAGTGGCTTTGTACAATTACGTTAGTAATTTATTTCTGTTAGTTATGTTTTATCCAACATTAAGGTTGATCTTTGCTCGAGAGGTTTATTACAAAGTGACTCAGTTAACAAGGCTTGATGGGTCGTCTTGTAGATTCTTCTTTGTTACGAAAAAAGCTGAAGTGAAACAATGTAAATAAAATATTTATTTGGAGTTTAACTCATAATATATATATACGATAAGATTTCTAATATGAAAAATGGGTTGTCAATGCCACCTTCAAGAGTAAATGCAAAACTCAAAATGGACATTTGTATAAACTCAAACATCTTATCATTTTGAAGTTATTATCACCAGTAAGTGTTAACCCGGGACAGACTTGTAGCAACATTAGATTTCTATTTTAATATTCTTATTTTGTGGTGTCTAGGAGTCAATCAATTAAATGCATAATTCAAAATTGACATTTCCATAAGCTCAAACATCTCATCATTTTGAAGTCAGTATTACGAGTAAGTGCAAAAACTAGGATAGGTTGGTAGCAACGTTAGATTTCTACTTTATTCTTCTGATTTTGTGGTATTTGGGAGTTAGTTAATTAATCTATGAGGTCTTGTATAAGTACTTATTTAGATTTGAGCTCTACTCATTTGGAGATTGCCCCCCAAAAGAGACATGTGAGTATTGCTCTTTTTCTAGATTATCAATATAAGGGTTTACATCTTGTAAGTTCAATACTCTTGTTTCTTCCATTTTATTTCTTGTAGTTTATTTCCTTTAATATTTCTACTAATTTATTGTTTCAATTGATTAAGTACAATATGGGAAAAACACCTCATTAAATAGAAAGCCATAAACATTGACACAAAGGTCCTACATTGGAGCATAAAGACCATGATAACTACAAGAGGAGGTTGGTCACGCTCATTAGAAGTTTCATCCATTTTGTAGCTAGAGGATTAATATCAATTATGTTAATAGGTCCCAACCAGAAGTGGCAAGATGTGGGGGTTCACCTAGACGTCGAGATCATTAACTCTGGCATAGGGAATTTATTGTCCACTTTTGGGCGTTTAGGTTTCCTATAGATTAGGTTTAGGTATTCTTATAATTTCCTGCTACTTCAATCCTTATATTAAACAACATAAAATACATTATATGCTAAGAATCTTACTTAAACGAGACACAATAGTCCATTGAGAAAATTTTCAAAATATCCATTAGAGTCTTGGTGAATTATCCTATGCAATCGTCAAGTTTTTATCTTCATTTTAAATAATTGCAGAAATTATGGCTCAACAACACTGCTTAGACCTACAATATAAGAATTCATTGGAAAGATAATTATAAACTATTTAAAGGTTAACCTTATTAATTAACTCATTATGTGGTTATTTTGTTACTACCTTGATATTCTCTTGGCTTTGAGAATACATTATTCTCTATTGACAAGTCTAATTAACCATGGGAAGGTTCAAACTCATATATCTCATATTACCCCTTCACATCACTATCATTTACCTATATCAAATATAATAGTAAAACATTGCACACGCATATCATAGTGGCAAAGAGGAGAAATTAAAATAAGAACACCATATATACCAATCAAAAGTAACATAAAATATCATTAAATGTATTATATATCAATGCATTTCAAAGGAAAAGCTTAATGAGTAAAAGGAAAAGCTATAGAATATTGTCGCAGCAGCCTGCAACGCAATACCAAAGCATAAGTGGTTAACGATATGACCGTTGAAGTGAAGATGTCACGACTAGGTGGAGTTATTATAGGCTTTAGACAAAATATTTTGGTGTTGGAAGCAAAGTCGATGCCTAGAATCCCACCAGATGTCACAACGCAAAGGAACACATAAGCGAAAGATGTTATCTAGAGCATTAAGCTTTCAAAGGATGAGTACGCAAAGTTGTATGAGGAAAGTTCACAAGATTTGGCAGCGCTATCAAATGATGCAACACTCCAAGATATCACCACTAGGTTGGATGATGCACAAAGTAAGGTGATGAAGCTAAAAAACCCGTTAAAGACTCTATCCCTAATGGAAATGATGGCTAAAGTCGCAGAAAATAAAACCTTGCAAGTTGAAGTCAATTGCTTACATAAATAATAGTAGAAGAGGATGGAGAAAGTAGAAGAATTATAAAATGAAGCAGAGAGAGTCTCAGAGATTATTGGAGGATCGCATGTTTAAATCCAGAAAGTAGTTACATGGGCTGAGATAGAAGCCTAGGGGCATCTTACTATGGATTTGGTGGAGGAACTGTGCCAACAGAAAGAAAATGTTCAAAGGATGGTCCAAGAGGTGAAGTGGATCTATGCAGAGTTTTTAAAGTAGTGGAAAACACCCCAAGTGAAAACTTAAAGTGGCTTGGGATGAGCCACATGTGAGTGTCAAGGGCTTATTGCATGGTAGACAACAAAGCATGGACTCCATAACTAATCCAACAGTTACAGGAGGTAGACAACAAAGCATCAAGGGTTTTTGAAGTTTGGCTTGACAACATCATGGAAGGATACATCACTGAGTTCGCGGTCGACACAGTTAAATCCTACAACGACGTAGAAAGGGAGTTCTTCAACGGACCGAGAGGTAGGTTTTTGTTGTCCTTGCAATTGTCTATTAAAATGCTCATCTGCAAAAATGGCATATTGAAGATGAACTTCACCGAGTATAACTCTGGTGTGCGGAGGTTGCGGGTGTCACGGAGATGAGGGTTGGATGGAATGACACATGGTAGATGGATGGAAGTTACGACAGGACTGTGAAGAAAGCCAAGGAAGGAAGTGGTCTTACAAGAGGAGCAAGGTTTCAGCAAGAGAAGAGGCAGAGAATGGGGGAGAGTTCTGCTGCGATCGAGACGCGAGACTGCGAAGTAAGAAAACAGGGTATGAAGCAACCCTACAATGACAAAGGAGATGAACAGGCTACACCCAAGCCCGAGGAAAGATCGACCCAGAGAAACAATGTACCGACACCTCTGTGCAGTGTTTGACACTCAGGAAAAAACATGAGTTTGACACCGACTTGTCTGACGTGTCGAAAACACTCTAATAGTAGTAGATCGATGACTGTAGGAAGAAGGTCTAGGATGGCAGGTGATGATGTGAAGTTACCTCTGTTTGATGGGAATGGGACTGAGGATCCCGAGCAATACCAGTTCCTCTGTGAAGAAGTGTGGGCTGTCAAACAAACTCTGGATGATGATGTCAAGAAGGGCCAATTGGGGAAGACCTTTCGAGGTCACGCATTGGATTGGTTCATGAAGTTTGTACAAGATCCTACGGGAACTCCAGCGAAGACTCTGGCAGAAATTAAAAAAGGATTGATTGAAGAATTCAGAAAATTGAAATTTGAGGCGCAATATATCACAGAACTGAAGGAGATTAAGCAATATCCAAATGAAACTGTCTGGTATTTCAATCAGCGATTCAAGAAACTGATGGAAAGAGTTAGCTTTGAGATGAGTGATGTTCATCATAAGGAATGGTTCATCAGGGCATTAGTATCTCATATCATACTACCGTTGATGTAGCAAAATATTGTGACACAAAGCGAGGCTCTGGAGATTGCGATGAAGTTAGAAGCTTCACTATGTTGGCGAGAATGTAGTCTGTATGAACTAGATTCAAACATGACTGGTGAGTTTGACACTCCAGTTGAAATGTATCAAGAAGGGAAAAGAATACTGTGAGGAATTTTGGTGTACTCGATGTCGCGTAGAGGGGCATCATAAGGATCAATGCCTGGATTTCTGAAACTCCCTGTTGTCGAGAGTGCCAAACCCATTAAGTTATTTCGATATGCCATGGTGTCATATCTGCCAAGTTTATGGGAATTGAGATGAAGATTGTGGATATATGCAGAAGATGGTCATGAAGCCGATGAATTTATACTGCACATTTTCCCAGTCTATTGGAAATGAAGATAAGGATTGTCGTGCATATGATCTACTCCAGGACAAAACAATGGACATGTACTATGTGAAGGGAGAATACCATCGAATGGTGCAGCAACCGCAACAGCAGCCATAGGCGGTACAACCACCACCTCAACCACAGTTTGTACCACAGCCACAATCACAGATACAGTTTGTACCACAGCCGGAATCACAGATATAGTTTGTGCCATAGCCACAATCGAAGATGTTGTTTGTACCGCAACCACAACGACAGTTTGTGCCACAACCACAGTACAATCAGATGCATATGGCTCCGTAGCAGCCACAGTATACTCAACTGCAACAGTATGTCCAGCAGTAGCCGGAACCACCACAACAACAATTCAATCAACCACTTTATCAGCAGCAAGGAGGATTCTGCAGAAGATTCAGAGGAGGATGAGGTGGAGGTTTTGGTCAAGGAGGAGGACAAGGCCATGCATCAGTGCAATGTTATAATTGTGGAGTGCTGGGACATTATCAGAGAGATTTCCCACAATTTCAACCACAGTGTACTAATTGTATCGTTGTTGACACACTATTGAGAACTATCCACAACTGATCACAAAGTGGTAGGAAGGAAATGTTCCGCAGTTGCAGAACTTGAACCAGAACCAGTTGTAGAATCAGAACCAGAACCAGATTCAAAATCAGAATCAAACTGCAAATCAGAATGTGAACCAACCAGTGAATCCTCCACTGAACCTGAACCAAGGACCGATAGTTTTGACGATCTCAGTAGAACCGAGGATGCAGGATGCTGATGTTGTTGTCATTACTCGTGGAGGTACGACGACGGCATAAGATATCCCATTTCCACAAATCCGGTTGGTTGGAAAGAAGAAGGTGTAGTTTGATGTTAACGCTTATAGAGATAAATTCTTTGAAGAACATGATGCGATAAGAAGAGATCCGGGTAAGTTGAATATTTATGAAATTCCAACTGCTTTTGAGTCAACTTCAGTAGCAGGGACATCGCGACATCATGGTACCTTGTAGAAATTCTTTGAAAGTTGCTTGTTGCTAGAAAAAGGATCTCGAAGCTCTCGTTGAGATTGAGAATCCATTGCATCAATCGGCCAAGGGATGAAAGGAGTTCACAGTGAATTATTTACACAAGAAAATGATAGGAAAAGAGATGCGAATGAATATTCAGGTTGGGGACTACAAGGTAGATTCAGTCATATTGGATATAGGCTCAGACGTGTTGCTCTTGCAACAACTACCCAATTTTTATTTTGTATTTTTTAGGACCCCTTTGAAAGTCTTAGTTTTCTCCTTAAAGTGCTTTGAATTTGATTTTTTTCAGCCTTTACAATTTCCTCCCATCATTAAGAGTTCCATAGATTCATTTTTTCACTAAGGCAGAAAGTGATTTTTGATCCACTACAACGGGTGGTTTCCCATCTTCGAGCCGCTATGGTGGAGTATTATTTGAGGTCGGGCCGCTACGGTAGGTCAATTTTCATTTGCGAGCCGCAACAATGGGCGTCTTTTTATTTCAACCCCGTAGCAAATGTATTGTTGTGATCAAGCCGCTATAGCAGGAATTTTTCTCATTTGCGTGCTGGTTGGTTTTTACTTCCACTACAGTGGAAATTTTTGTAAGTTGCGCCCACTACGGCAGTGGACCTTATGATTTGTCTTTCGGATTGGTCTCCAGGAGCCGCTATGGCGGGCGCATTCTCCAGTTCGAGCCATTATGGCGGGTGGTTCTTCAATTTTGTTGCAGAAGTAATTGCCGATGTGTTGCCGCTATGGCGGAGGAATTTCTGGTTAATATCCGATCCTGGTATGACCCACCATTGCAGAGGATGTTTGAACTCGGAGCTACTACGGTGGCTAACATCTCATTCTCCTCGTCGATATGATTTAACGGTCGATTCACAGGGGAAGGTAGCAAAAAAAATTGGAGATGTGGGTCGGTAGTTGTGGGTGGGTCGACGTGATCAAGCCACCACATCGGGGCTTTTCCCATGATGACTTATGTTTTCGGTCGGAAGCATTCAGTGCTGATGGCATTTTTGGTATTGTACGTACAAGTTTTAATAGCAATTTAAGACCCTCAGAATGACTTTTTATTTACCAAAGTACAAAGTTTTCTTACCATTTGATTTTTTACAGAGGGAGTTGGGAATTGGAGAGTGTTTCTTCCCATTTGAGTTGATCGTGCAATTTCCCTTGTGGAGCTCATGTGGCACGTGCTCACTAGTTGTTTTCAGCCACATGGAAAACCTCTGACCAGAGAGATTCAACTCACCGTAGAAATAATGACAAAGAAGGGGAGGAAGAAGCCTAAGGTTGTCGAGGATGATTGTGACAAAGAAGCTATAGAGGTCTCGCTGGAAGTGAAGGATGAGAGAGTGTACGAAGACACTAATGCAATTACAGGAGCAGAGCTTGAGCTCAAATGGGGCCAGATCTACCCCATGCTGGTTGAAAGAAAAGTGCTAGAGGTTGGTTTGGGAGACCTAGCTTTGTACAAGAACATTTTGAGGTCTGGATTAACCAAAATAGCAACTAGGCCGAAGAATTTTCCCTGTGTGGAGGTCATTAGATGGATGTTGCCCAAAATAGACACAATAGGAATGATGATAAATGATGAGGAGGGAAATCTTGTTGCATCATTCGCACCTACATTCATTTCAACAGCCTATAGTTTACCGAAAATAGAAATAAGTGTAACCACAGAATGGGTTAAAATTATGAAGTTTGATTATACAACCACAACAAAGATTATGGTGGCTGAGGGAAATACCTCTAGACATAATAGTCAAGAGAATATGAGACGACCCATCTTCGAACCCCTTTCAGGGTAATAACATTGATGATAAGCAAGCTATATGGTAGGGCTAATGGGAAGACGTATAATTTTGGTTGGTTTCCCCTTAAGTACTATGTAGCCATGGAGGGGACAATTTTTAACTGGGAAAATATAGCTACCAGTAACTTGTCCAAATGTGTCAAGGAAGCTCAAGAAGGTTTGAAACAGAGCAAATCAGAATTTTTTATGTTTTCTTTTTTGATAGATTGCATAATCTACCAACATAAGTTCGAGAGGCTTAAATGTGTGTGTAAAGGGGGGAAGGCCCCTATATACACAACATATCATATTCTGGGAGCCCATAAATATCATAACCATTACTAGTTGATATGTGAGGAGTTCATAAGGCCCCTTCATAAGTTGATCTTTCTAGAAGATTGTCCCTGTCTGTCAGAAGGAGATGTAGAATCCATAAAAGAATATGGAGATTATTTTTTCACCAAAGAAGGCATGTATCTGAGAATGTATGGAGGCACCAAAGCACCCTTACTATTGCCCAAGTATGCAACATATTACATAGTACATAAGGAGGAAGTTAGACAAGTATTTCTAGATGGTTTTGGAAATTATTTGTTCGATATAAAGAAAGTTGTGTTCCCATCCGTGCCTTTCTATGTAGGGAGCTACAAGTTCAACAAAGTCAAGAATGCTCTAGAGTTCGTTAAAGAACTGGATATGTCCCATTTTGGAGAGAAAATCTTTCACCGAAATGGAGTCACAAGGAAATGTGGCAGCTCACAAGGTGCATTTTCAATATGCAGACTATGTAGATAAAGAGGAGAAAGTGTTCAAGAACATCTACAGCATGGAAGCTTTAAGTAAGTGTTTGAAGGGAAAGACATATTGGGTCAAGGGAAGTAGTAGCAGAAATTCAAAACTAAATGAAGGAGGTGAGGGAGCTGCAAAGAAGGCCCAATAAGAAAGTTCTCGTAGGCTTGCAGTAGGAGAAAAGAAATTGTTGGTAGAGGAAGCACAGGGGGATAAAGCAGAAGCTACCAAACAAAAGAATGCAAAAGTTGTTTTGGATAAAATTTCGAAGTTATAAAATTCTATTGCTCGAGAAGCTGCAAAATCTGAGCTAGGAATACAAGATACAAAAGAGCCCACAGAGGGGCAAAATCAGGAAAATGAAGAAGTTGTAGCAAGTGGAGGTCAGGAGCAAATCCCTGTTCAGGATAATACTGAGAGCCCTCCATCCACATCTAGCAACATCCTTACTAGGGGTCATGTCCACATAGCTGAAATGGGGCTAATACCATTTACCCCACCTAAACAATATGATGTGGCATGCTTGGAGGATATTCATTTTGATCGTAAAATTAAATCCATTACATGGAGGACAGAGAACAATTTGAAGGTAGGGACTCAGCCACCAGTGACCATAGTGACAGAGAGGACGGTCATGATTAATGTAGAAGCACACCCAAAGCAAGTAGCTTCTATGGGCATTACAAATGCCTATGCCAATGCTCACAATGTCGACAAGATTACAGAAACCATTGATCAGTATAAGGGGAATATGGCCGAAATGAAGGAAGTTTTGAGGAAGGAAGAAAAGGTAGGCCGAGAATCAAAAATAAAATATGAAGCTACCCTATCATACTTTGAAAGGATTCAACAGGGACACAAAGCTTTATAAGAAGAGTAGGACAGTTTGAAATTATCCAATGAAGATTTAAGTAAAGAGAAATGAAATTTGGAAAACAAGGTTGCAGAAGACTATTGTTGAGCAGAAGGAAAAACAGTATGAAACCCAGGTAGCAGCATTGGAAGCACAAAAGGCTTCATTGGAGGTTTTGTTAAAGGTGGAAAATGAGAAAAGAACGGATATTGAGCCTTTGAAAAAGCATGACCTCATGATCAGAAATAAAATTTACCAGATGCAGCTCTAGGTTGGAAGAGATTTCAAGTATAGCTTCTCAATTTAAAGGCAAGACCCAGGATGTCCTAGAAATCCTTCAAGGGTGTTTGACTTGATTGGAAACAACCAAGGAACCTCCAGCAAATGCACTGATCAAAGACTTTGAGAGAGTGAATCTGGAATATGAGCTGATAGAATTTAGGAATAAACTGTTGAAGAATTGATAAAGGCAGCCCAGAGAACTAAAGGTGTTTGCATAGATTTCTGTAGAAAGGTGCTTACAAATTACAACTGCTGCCAAATATCTCCCAAGAAGAGGTTAGATGAATTACTAGAGAATGAAGAGCACTTGAAACAATTGCATGAAAGATGGCAGGAGGATGAGTTGAGCATTCAACTGATCAAAATTTTGGATGAGAGAGTGCTTAAGAATGTAATAGCCCAGGCAGCAGTAAGCAACCATTTATTGGAAGATCAACTTTGATTGATTCTAGCCAGGATGGATAATATAAAAGCTCAAGTTTCCCAGCATGAGGTCACTATTAGATTTCTAGAGCCATTAGGGTTTGAGACAATAGTGACAGATGCCAATACATGGAAGCCATTCATTAATGAGGTGGCTGGGCCCACTTAGAATGTTTGTTTTATCGACACATATTTTTTAATAGTTATATTTTGCCTAAATTGGCGAACTCACAAGGAGACAAAGTCATTTTTTGTAACCGATTTATAGAGGAATCCCAAAAGGCAGGAAGACAAAAGGATATTTCAAGTCGAATAAGTATAGGTAGAGTTGATGAAGAGAAGGACCTTTCCATGCTATCTTTTTTGTGAAGTTTATTGTAAGAAGAACTACTTCCTTTTATAATAAAGAAAGCCATATTTTATGATGGAGAAGGAGCTATGAAGTTTCAAATGCATGCTATAGATTGGTCAAATGTCGAATTATTTATGTTTCAGCTTATTCTACGAACTCTAAGATCATTCTGACTTATGAATTACTTCCATGTTATGAATGATTTTCTGTTATTTTTATGAAACTTATGCAGTATATTGAGTAATGAATGTTTTAACTAACAATGAGCTATCTCTCTATTTACCTTTATACATGTATTCATGTATTCTAAATTATGAACAACTATCTATAATATTATTTATGCATGTTTTGCAGTACATTACTCACCATTAAATATAATCTTGCTCCCTAGGGATAAGTAAGATAGAATTAGCTAGTTTAGCATAGGTGTTATTTGTTTGTGATTTATAAGCAAAAGGGGTAATAAGAAAAGAGGTAAAAACCTGCGCATCACATTGTGAACTCTTTGATGTCTCTATCATTTGCACTTAGAATAGGTACTTGCATATCATATATAAAAGAAAACTAAAAAATATACTTAAACGGTGGACCAGGCCCAACTGGTAAAAGAAAGCTTAAATCGTTACTTGAACTACGTTAGCCGGACCGTAAACCGGACGAATTCCCCATATCAAACAATAATGAGTTAATTGGGAATGCTTACTGGGGAGAATCCCTACTGTTGTTACCTAGGATTTTCCTGGCCTCAACAGTTTTGGTGCTAGAAGGAGGGCCGCCAATGCATGGCTGGCCGAGGAAATTCGTTTTCTCGAGAGCACTACACCGGTGACAGTTCTGAAACCAGTTTCCCTAAAAGACCTAGTCCTGAAGAAAAAGTCACATAGTATCTCTATTCCAATAATGAGGTGGTTGATGATGTAAGGAGAATCACAAGGGTATATGCAAAAAAGATTGGGGGATTGCCCATTATTCCTGCCTTGCCTAGAAGAGAAGTTCGTAAGAAAGAATGTCCTTACCATGAGTATTTAGTGTTAGTGGGAGAATTCAAAGAGCTTGTAGAAACAACCTTGTAAGATATTGTGCAACCTCTAAATCAGTTAGGACCAGATTCCCCTCATTGCTCACCTTTTCGAACCCCCTGTCCAATCTCCATCTCAATCTCCACCTAGAATCATGGAAAATGTGAATGCAAATCAACCTAATCCACCACCTTCTTGGAGGGATAGGTCCCCTCTAAACCTTACTCCTTCATTACATGCCGTGCCTCAGAATTTTGATAAGTCATTGCCCAAGTTTAAAATGAATGAAGGAATTTTTGTGGATGATCATTTGCAAAGTTTTTACCTAGATTTGGAAGGTTTACAAGCAGCTAAGCATAAAGACATAGTTTGCAGATTGTTCCCACATACCCTCAAGGGTAAAGTAGCCTCATGGTATTTTTCCCTACAAGCAAACTCAATCCCAAATTGGAACACCTTTGAGAGATTGTTTAGAAACAAGTATGGAACCCAGAGAACTACTGCTACTTTAATGAAAGAATTGCTTGCCCTCAGAAAGGAAAAGAAAGAAAGGGTGCATAAATTCACTTAGATATTTGTTGCCCTTCTAAATAACTTTGATGTAGCTATAAAACCTGCTAAAAACACCTTAATTGAGTATTACACTTCATCCCTTGGTCCCGACCTAGCTATGTGTTGCAACTGCAACAATTTCCCAAAATTCTAAAAAAAATTAGGACCCTCCTCTACTTTGAATTAGTTTGAGTTTCTTCCTTATTTTGGTCTAAGGACTGTTGGGATGTTTTTTAGCGTTTGGTTTGCTCTATCAATCGATCTGATTTTCTTCCTTAATGCTTAAAATAGTCCCATGCAGAATCAAGCCTATCGTTGTTTTTTACTACCTTTGAAACATTCTAAGTCGGAAGTTAGTTATTTCGATTTTCTCGTCGTTGCGGAAGTTTGTCTCATATTTTTTGGCCATTGCGGATGATTTGCGATTCTGCATCAGAAGGTACGATTATTTCCCTGTCCATCGGTGCGGATGGATCTTCGCTCCTGGCCTCCGCCGTTGCAGATCAGTTCAAGTTTTGATTTCCTTTAACTTTCCGACTTATGTTGTGGTTTCCTTTTTGGCTGTGTAGCAAAGCTTTTTTCCATCTCTCTCCCCACCATTACGAACGATGTTTGTGTTAGGCCTCCGCCATTTCGGATGAGTTTCAGATTTCAAGTTTGTTTTTCTTTCCGATGTGTGCGTTTTACCTCGGCGGGATATTGGTTGTCAAATCGGAGGTTTTATTGTTTTTCCTTCCGCCGTTTTGGAGAAGTCTAAGCTGTCGTTCCCCAATCCTAAAAGCCATCCGATGTCGACCATTGGTTTGTTTCGCCTTACCTGTTCGCCGTTGCGGAGGAAGTTTTCATTCATCAGCCGATCCTATAATGCTTCCGATGTCCGATTATCATTTTCCGCACCTTGCTCACTATTGCGGACGGGTTGGTGCTGTGGCTTTCCACCGTTGCGGAAGGTTGTGGGTTCTTACCCTCCGATCCGGATCTGTTTCTTGTCCGATCCATTAAGTCGTCACGCGTGCGGCCCAGTCTTATATATTCGGGGACAGTGTTTGATTTTTTTATTATTGTTTTTGCTGCCCAGTGCTGTCGCCGTTTGAGCTGTCGTCTTCTCGAAGGACCCTGCTGTCAGTACGCTTGCATCCAGGTGGCAAATGTGGAAGCTTAGATGTCGTCCACCTGCTCATCCTCCCGTTGATTGCGTGAATTGGCCAGGTAGGCTCCTTGTCTTTTCCTCCTTTTCCATTTATACTATTAGTGGTTTTCTATGGTGATATGGTTTTCCCCGGCCGTTTTTCCTCATACCAATAGGTTTTGAGCCTTGGTATTATATTTTTGCCGTGGGAGGGTAGTATAACCGTCGGAACCACCAGGTTTTCCATCATTGTGTTTACAACCCCGCGCCGAGAGGAATAAAGGGGGGGGTTTGGTGCGGACGGCCGTCCGTACCAAAACCCCTGTGCAAGGATGTTGAGTAGGGGCAGGTTGAAGGCCATATATCCCTATTAGACTTAAGCAGTTTGGTGCTTCCCAGTTTTCTGTTTTACGCTGTCCCGAGTTCAAGCCGCAGCCAGGGAAAATGTTTTATTGTGGCAGCCTGTAGTTGAACACTTTCTGCTCAGGCAGTTTCTTTCTTAGCAGCTGTTTGACCTATGCTTTTCCGCGTGCTGTTATTCCAAAACCCCAACCTGTGAGAGGGTGTATTGCGGCGCTCTTTCTGCGTGGTTTTTCCCCTATCCGTCTCGCGCATTGATTTGCTAATGGCGCCCGCAGGGAGTGGAATGTGGGGTCGAGTTGATGTAATTAATTTTTGCCTAGCCATATGGTTGAAATGTTGGTATTGGAAGCATGGGTGACTTGCGCAGTCATACTGCATATAGTTACCTTCAATCATCTTGTTCGTTGCTATACCTAGACTAAACCCCTGAACTCTATGCATTGCATTTTAAATGGTCTAAGGGTCAAAGTTGTTGTTGTACATGTATATAGTTGCTTCACTAAATACTACCGTATAGGAAAATAGCACATAGCGTAGTAATTTAGTTTTAATGCTGGCCCAAATATAGCTGATAAATGGCTCAGTATCATGTAGCAGCAGTAGATTGCTCACTTTATTGCACAGGATTGAGTTTGCTTCATACTAGGTATAGATAAGGTCACGGAAAACTGTACACCAGTTTCAGTGGTTCTGATACCAGGGCATTTTTGGGCTGTACATGCACGCATTTGTTGCTCTACTTGCTATCACATTAAACACATGAAAATGGCACTTTGCATATGGATGTAATTTTATTGCAGTCTAGAAGATGGTTGATGTGATGTTTTACTATCATACAGAAATGTTTTGCATCATGCTGAAATATAGACAAGAGCACTAAAAAATGTGCATTTGGTCAGTTAAGTTATGCAAACTTATATCTTAGTTTCATTAACTAGTTGCTGCCATGATATACATAAAAATAATAAAGTGCTACACACTGTCATGCAAATGTATGCACCTTGAATGTCTCAATGTTACAATGTTATATATGGCAGGAAGAAGCCGAGTTCACCATGTCCAAAAGACAAAAGAAGAAGGCCCCAGTGGTGGAAGAAGTACCAGAAGCAGAAACTGAGACAAAGACTGAATATATATATGAAGACACCCAATGTGCTTCTGGTGTTGAGCCCGAGTACAAATGGGTTGACATATACAAATTGATTTCCCGAAGGGAGGTTCCCGACACGGGCCTCGAAGAAGAATCTATCTATGCTAACATAGATAAGTCTTCCATCATGAAAGTTGCCACTAGACCAGAGCTCTTCCCATGCTCTGAGGTAATTGGCTGAATTTTGCCCCATGTAAATACAACCACAATGATCATAGGAAACGTTGAAGGACAGGGCTATGCTGCGTTCAGCCCTGGATATGTGGAATTGGCCTATCACCCACCAGAACCCCAGTTTTTCTTATCTGACGATTGGCTAGACAGCATCAGAATGGACCTGGTGGAAACTCTCAAGAAAATGCTCTTGCAGGGAAAGCTGTACTGATATAGACAGTCCAGTGAGTATGATACAGCGAGTTTGAGAGTTCCCTACAGGTTTATAGCACTGATGCTAAATAGGATCTTTGGAAGAGCTCATGGCAGACTCTTCAAGCTTGAATGGATACCTATTATCTTTCACGTGGCAACCCAAGGAACAGTCTTCAATTGGGCCAGCCTTGTGTCAAGCAGTCTTTCCTCTTGCTTGGCTGCAGCCTTGGGAGGAGAAGCTCAGAAAAGGTCCAAGTTTTACATGGGTTCAATATTGATAGATTGCATACTGTGTAACCAGCCTTTCCCCGGTATCAAATGCATCTGGGACAGGGAAAGAATGCCTGTGTATGCCGCGTATAGACCATTGTGGGCTAACCAATACCATAACCATTACATAGAGTTCCGTGAGCACTTCATTATGCCCCTCTACACGCTCATTTTCCGGAAGGAATGTGACTGTATGTCAGAAGGTGCCATGCAGGTAATAGGAGAATATGCTGATTATTTCTTCACTGAAAATGGCATGTACATCCGAATGTATGGAGGATCAAAGACTCCTTTACTACTGCCCAAATATGCAACGGATTATATAGTCCATAAAGAGGCAGTCAGGCAGGTGTTCATTGATGGAATAGGTAGTTTCTTGTTCCAACACAAGAAGACTGCATACCCTCCTTTACCATTCAGGATAGGTAGCTATAAGTTCACCAGGGTGAAACAAGCTGCCGAATTCATAGAGGAAATAGGGAAGTTCCATTTTGGTAAGATGCCTTTCCGGCGAAATGATACTCTCGGTAAAATAGCGGAGCACTGTAAAGAGCATAAGGTGTTTTTCGAATACACCCATCATTTTGATAAGGAAGAATCTGTCTTCTGGAATGCTCCAAATATGACAATGATCATGAGAAGATTTAAGAAGAAAATCACCACCATAGGTGGGAAAGGTGAGGAGCAGAGAAAGGCTGAAGAAGGAATTAAAAGGAGGAATGAAGAAGCTCAGAGGTTGGAAAAGGAAGCTGCAGAATGGCTATAGAAGGGAGAAGAAGAAAAAAGTAAAGTTGCTCAAGGAGCAGCTGAGAAAGCTGCCCAAGAAGCAGTTGAGATAGCAAAAGAGGCAGCCAAAGCAACAGAGGAATCAGCTAGACAAGCAACTGAAGAGGCAAAGAGAAAGCTTGAGGAGGAGCTCCAAAGGCAGGAGGCTGAAAGAATAGAGTTGACACATCAGTCAGTCTCTGAAACTATAGAAGGGCAGACCCAGGAAGAGGAAAACCCCGAGGTGCAGACCTCTCAAGTACCTGCTGCTAGCACCCCTGTGGCCCCTACACTCCAGTTAGTGCCTTTCATCTAGAAAAAGGGTGAAGAAGTCCCCGACTTCAATACTGTCTATTATGATAGGGCCACCAAAAGAATAATGAAGAGGACGGAAAGGAAGGTAGAAGCAGAAGGTATGCCAGGAAAAATGATAACAGATACTGCTGTTATGCTAGGAACGAACCTAGATCCAAGGCTTACCCTGAGGGCTAGGACTGCAATACTACATGCCTCAGAGGATAACATAGACAGGGTAATGATTGAAATGGATTCATACAAGAAATCTTCAGCTCAACTGAAGGATACCCTGAAGAGAGAAAGAGAGGAAGGAAACAGGCTAAAATGAAAATTTGAACACTTATAGAGGGAAATGAAGACTACTGAAGCTGAATTGCAAGCTTTACATGAAGAGAGGCAGGATCAAGAGACTACACAAGAACACCTTGAGCAAATGCAAGATGAAGATCAAGAGTTAAAGAAGGAGAAGGAGCGGTTACTAGCAAAGGTGGAAGAGCTGGAAGAGCAGCAGAAGATCATCTTGGCAGCCAATGATGTGCACTCCCACGATTTGAGAAGAGAAACATTAGGAACAGATCTCTTCGTTGATCCAGCCATTAAAAGAACACATCTTGGCTTAGAAATCTAGAATGCTCCAGCTGCAGATTGCTCTAGAGGAGGAAAGGTGTAAGGTCCTTTAGATTGACACCCAGTTAGGGGAAATCATGGAGACCTCCTCCTACTTCGTTGACAGATCCCAAGAGGTTCTTGAAGTTTTGAATGCCAGAATGGAAATGCTGGAGAACAATGCGGAGGCTCCAGTAGAGCTACCAGTCAAGGACGATCAAGCCCTGAAAAGAGATCATGACCTAGTAGAGTTCGATGTCAGCACCACAGAAGACTTTCAAAATACCGTCAAAAGGACGCAGGGAGCATGCTCAGAATACTTCAAGAGGCTCCTTAATACATTCAACCGGTGCCAAACAGACGCTGAACATAAGATTGATGAGTTCCCAGGCCATGAAACCTTCATAGAGATATTGCAAAGAAGGTATCAGGATGCAGAGGCCAGAATGCAACAGATCAAGGCCATTGATGACCTGGTTTTGAGGAATGAAGTGGGCCACCCAGCCGTTAGTGTGAAATTCTTGGAAGACCAACTTCGTTTGAGCCCAGTAAGGGTTGAAGCTATCAAAAATCAAGCCGAGAAATTTGAGATAAGCATTCAGTTTTTGGAGCCTAGCACTTTTGAAGGCATCGCAAGTGAAGCTGCAGCGTGGAGGAAGTTACTAGAAAGCCAAGCGGGGCCCTTTTCTTAAGGGATGACTCACCTTTGTATTTTGTAATATTTTATAAAGGCATTTGAAAAAGTAAGCGTTGGGAAAATGAAAGGTTGGGAAGCCCAAAGGCTACTTTGGGCAGCCCAACCATTTGACTCTTTCGTATAATATGATAGAGAAAGAGGAAAGAGGGGCTTTTTCCCCAGTAAGACTGGAGGATGTATTGTAAGAAGAACTATTTCCTTTTGCAATAAAATTCATAGTTTTCCGGTTGGGTAAAGAGATGTGAAATTTCCTAATGTTATACAATGGATGGCAGAAAGATGAACTACTTTATTTTTCATCTTGTGTCCATGAATCGTGAGATCGTTCTAACCTTATGACCTATGTATCGTTGAATGATTGCTGATTTATTTTCGTGGAAATTTCACCAAGAGTAATGCATGTTGCTTATATAACATGTAGCTATCTGATTGTTGGAATATTTTCTTCATTCATGTGTTGTAAATATGAATGTCAGCTATCTGCAATTTATGTTTATCATACATGGAAATAACACATTACTCACAAATAATCATTCTTTTGGCTCCCCGGGGATAGATAGATAGGTGATTAGATAGTTAATTGATTTGCTTCATGGCTGCATATGTGATTTAGATGTTTGTGAGCCTAAGACGAGAGGTAAGAACCTGCGCATCACATTGTGTAGTTCCTTGCATCTTTATCACCCTGCATTTGTTAGTTAGGCATTTTCATTCGCATACATTAAGTCAAAAATAAAAAACTCGGTGGACCAGGCCACAACCGGTAAAACATTTTGTTTTGTTACCTTGACCTACGGTAGCCGGACCGCAAACCGGATGGATTCCCTACACCAAACAGTCAACGGGCTAGTTGGGAACGTTGATTGGGGAGAATCCTTTACTGTTGTAGCCTGCGAATTTCTAGGCCCCAATAGAATTGGCGCTAGAAGGAGGGCTGCCAGTGCATGGCTAGCTGTGGAAAATTACTTTTCCTAGGATTACCTTACCAGCAGATATTTGAAGCTTTCAGCCCGACCCAGGTACCCAAAGGTTCCGGTTATACCTTGAAGCAAGAAAACCTGTTATCATCTTGCGTTTGCTTTTCTCAAGACTCTTGTTCCCATAGCTGCGCTTATGGCTGGCATAAATGTAAATCAGCCCAACCCATTTCCTGCTTGGAGAGCAAGGTCTCCTTTAAACCTCACACCTCCTTTGCATAACTTACCTCAAGCCTTCGACAAGCTATTGCCTAAGTTTGATCTCGAAGAAAGAATTGCTGTAGATGACCACTTGCAAAGCTTTTACTTGGCCCTAGAAGGATTAAGGGCCGGGGAGTATGAAGATGTGGTCTGTAGATTGTTTCCTCACACCCTTAAAGGAACAGCAGCATCCTAGTACTTCAGTTTACCTGCAAATTCTATTCCCGATTGGGACACCTTTGAAAGAATTTTCAGAAGTAAATACTCACCCCAGAAAACTCATGCCTCATTAATGAAAGGTCTTGGTTTGTTAAGAAAAGAGAAGAATGAAAAGGTACACAAGTTCACTTAGAGATTCTCAATATACCTGAAGAACTTCTCTGAAACTGACAGACCCTCTGATAAGGTCTTAATTGAGTATTATACATCAGCGCTAGGGCCTGAGCTGGCTATGTTTGCCAAGATGAAAGCCAAAACCACATTAATAGAGACTTATGAAGAAGCCGAAAGAGTATAGGCTGAGAGGGAAAGTGTAGAAGATTATCCTGATCTACCTGGAGAGAAAACTGCAGATAAAAGAGTTCTAGTGTCGTCCAAACCCAGAGAGGAGCACTCACACGACCTTGAGGGAATGATGAAAACAATGCAAAATCTTTACAACCGAATAATAGACCTGGAAAAGGAAAAGGATATTCAGAAAACTGATAGACCCTACTATTCTAAAAGAGAGGATAATAACCATTGGAAAATACCATCCCCAAATTCGGCCTCAATAAATATAACAGAGATAGGGGGGATAATTTCTGTACTTTTCACCAGCAACCTCACTCTAAGAAGAAGTGCCCTCAATGGTTGAATTCAATATCTTTGGTAATGAATAAGTTGCTGGATTCCAAGTTGACTGAAGACAGTAGTAAAAAAGGAGGAGAGGAACAGACCATAGAGAAGGGAGAGGATGATGCCATGCTCTTATGGAATGGTGTTTCGCTTTTCAATATAGAGGATGATGCCCTCAAATCTCAATATACACCTCTGGCCAGAAAAGATAAGAACCTAGAACTTAAGGGAGATGCAATACTTCCGAAGGTTAAAAATCTGCGAGAGAATGTCAGGAGACATGTAGCTGTGAATGTTAAAGATGATACACCTGAAGCCACTAATTGCAAACAGGGAATAGAGCCTCTTGTTCTACCAGCTAAATATATGGAAGATGATGAGGAAGAAAAGGATGATAAAATTAAAGAGGAGATGCCCACAAATAACCAACCTGTGGAGGAAAAGATCGAATTGATTAAGACAAGGAAAACCAACGCCCCACCTTTCCTTTTGACCCTAGAGATGTTGAATCACAATGTGCACAATTGTTTGGTGGACTCTGGATCATCGATGAATGTTATTCCTCTGGCAGTTTGCAAAAAGCTCAAGGGAGAGCTTAAACCTACGCTTTGGGATGTCACTCAACTAGATAAGACTAGTGTCAAAGTAGTGGGGGAGATGAAAAATGTGTTGATTCGATTGTCTGCAAATGAAAGGATATGTCATTACATTGATATTGTAGTAGCAGACATACCTGACGGCTATGGAATGATCCTAAACCGAGATTGGACAGCAAGACTGAATGGGTACTTTGCTTCAGATTGGTCTCACTTATGGTTACCTCAGAAGGGCAGCCCAAACCTAATTAAGATAATGAGAGAGCCCTATATGAAGCACAATGTCACTAGGTTAGGAGAGGGGAATGAATCTGCTGAGTCTATTTTGGGAAATTATCTGACTGAGTTTGAGTTTAGACATCTTACTCCAAGAGAGGCTAGTCATATGACTGACACTCAACTTGAGCTCCTTCAAATTCCTCAGGCTGTGAAAGACGATTATAGAATTGAGAACATGTGTTCAGTTTCAAAAACAGCACAGCTAGACCATGGTTAGATATCCCGTGTCTGTTTTACAGCCCACCCTTTGACTCTCTAGATTTAAAAAACAATATTTTTCAGGAGTGGGAAAATTTTTCTCTTTCTTTGTTTTTGTACATAAATAAATTGTTTGTTTTCTTTGATGCTTGAGACTGTTTTCTTTTGCTAATTGATTTAATCTTGTTTCCTTTGATTTATTGCTTTGCTAGTTTTTCTTTGGTTTTCAATAAAGAGGCAAGCTTTTGGTTGCAATGGAAACATCAGGGTTCTTTATTAACTGAAATCTTGAGCAAAAGACTGTGCTTTAAGAGTATAGAATGTCTTCTAGTAACATTTTTCCTAACTGGCAATGCATTCATTGAATTCTTACTTAATCCCTGTAAATAACTCAAAAGTAAGAGAGGTCTGGAATACTATTTCAAGGCTCCATCCATTTCACATCTTAAATACCCAAGGGGGTGACAGCAAAAGACTCACGGAAAGGAAGCAGAGTAAAACAGTATATCATATTTAAATGATCCCATGTCACATATATTTAGAAAAGCAATAAGCTATCAAGAGTCAAAACTCCTTAAAGAAAGCATTACATATCAAAGCAAAATAACAAAGCATGAAGTACCGAATGGCCACAAGATCCTCTCCATCCGTGAACTGAAATATGAAGCATATTGTTCACACAAAAGGGCACTATGGGATAGAGGATCTTGAATTAAAATTCAGTAAGAAAAAGGCCTACAGGAGGAATCATATCAAAAGAACTAAAATTCAAATAGCACAAAAGTGCAAATTGGCATGGGAATGAGGAACAAACGGATAATACTGTTTACACTCTGTTACAATCCTATGGTGTCCAAGTTGGAAACTCCCTAAGGACAGGAAAAATAAAGCTCACCTATTTGGCCTCAAAAGAGTTATTCAGACTGACAATATCTCTGTGTTACCTTTTCCCCAAAGAATAGACTACTCTTCAATGATTGAAACGCTTAAATTGGCCAGCCTGAGGATAAAGAAATCTAGAAGATTTCAACTTTTATTCAGACGGTCTTGCACTGGAAAAGAGTTAATTTAGAAATATGGGGTTCACCAGGTAGTTGCCAATTGTTGCAGCTGCAACAATTTCCCAAAATTCTAAAAAATTTTAGGACCCTCCTCTACTTTGAATTAGTTTGAGTTTCTTCCTTATTTTGGTCTAAGGACTGTTGGGACATTTTTTAGCGTTTGGTTTGCTCTCTCAATCGATCTGATTTTCTTCCTTAATGCTTAAAATAGTCCCATGCAGAATCAAGCCTATCATTTTTTTTGACTACCTTTGAAACATTCTAAGTCGAAAGTTAGTTATTTCGATTTTCCTGCTATTACGGAAGTTTGCCTCATCTTTTTCGGCCGTTGCGGATGATTTGCGATTCTGCATTGGAAGGTACGATTATTTCCCTGTCCGCCGGTGCGGATAGATCTTCACTCCTCGCCTCCGCCGTTGTAGATCAGTTCAAGTTTTGATTTCCTTTAACTTTCCGACTTATGTTGTGGTTTCCTTTTTGGCTGTGTAGCGGAGCTTTTTGCCATCTCTCTCTCTGCTGTTACGAACGATGTTTGTGTTAGGCCTCCGCCGTTTCGAATGAGTTTCGGATTTCAAGTTTGTTTTTCTTTTCGATGTGTGCGTTTTACCTCGGCAGGATATTGGTTGTCAAATTGGAGGTTTTATTGTTTTTCCTTTCGCCGTTTCGGAGAAGTCTAAGCTGTCGTTCCCTGATCCTAAAAGCCATTCGATGTCTGACCATTGGTTTGTTTTGCCTTACCTGTTCACCGTTGCAGAGGAAGTTTTCATTCATCAGCCGATCCTATAATGCTTCTGACATCCGATTATCATTTTCCGTGCCTTGCTCACTGTTGCAGACGGGTTGGTGCCGTGGCTTTCCGCCGTTGCGGAAGGTTGTGGGTTCTTACCCTCCGATCCGGATCTGTTTCTTTTTCGATCCATTAATTCATCATGCGTGCGGCCCAGTCTTATATATTCGGGGACAGTGTTTGATTTTTCTATTATTGTTTTTGCTGCCCAGCACTGTCGCCGTTTGAGCTATCGTCTTCTTGAAGGACACTGTTGTCGGTACGCTTGCATCTAGGTGGCAAACGTGGAAGCTTGGATATCGTCCACCCGCTCATCCTCCCATTGATTGTGTGAATTGGCCAGGTAGGATCCTTGTCTTTTCCTCCTTTGCCATTTATACTATTAGTGGTTTTCTACGGTGGTATGGTTTTCCCTGACTGTTTTTCCTCATACCATTAGGTTTTGAGCCTTGGTCTTATCTTTTTGCCGTGGGAGGGTAGTATAACTGTCGGAACCACCAGGTTTTCCATCATTGTGTTTACAACCCCACGCTGAGAGGAAGAAAGGGGGGGGTTCGGTGCGGACGGCCGTCCGCACCAAAACCCCTGCGCAAGGATGTTGAGTAGGGGCAGGTTGAAGGCCATATCTCCCTATTAGACTTAAGTAGTTCGGTGCTTCCCAATTTTCTGTCTTACACTGTCCCGAATTCAAGCAATGGCCGGGGAAAAGGTTTTATTGTGGCAGCCTGTAGTTGACCACTTTCTGCTCAGGCAGTTTCTTTCTTAGCAGCCATTTGACCTATGCTTTTCCGCGTGCTGTTATTCCAAAACCCCAACCTGTGAGAGGGTGTATCGCGGCGCTCTTTCTGCGTGGTTTTTCCCCTATCCATATCACGCATTGATTTGCTAATGGCACCCGCAGGGAGTGGAATGTGGGGTCGAGTTGATGTAATTAATTTTTTCCTAGCCATATGGTTGAATTGTTGGTATTGGAAGCATGGGTGACTTGCACAGTCATACTGCATATAGTTACCTTCAATCATCTCGTTCGTTGCTATACCTAGACTAAACCCCTGAACTCTATGCATTGCATTTTAAATGGTCTAAGGGTCAAAGTTGTTGTTGTACATGTATACAGTTGCTTCACTAAATACTACCGTATAGGAAAATAGCACATAGCGTAGTAATTTAGTTTTAATGCTGGCCTGAATATAGCTGATAAATGGCTCAGTATCATGTAGCAGCAGTAGATTGCTCACTTTATTGCACAGGATTGAGTTTGCTTCATACTAGGTATAGATAAGGTCATGGAATACTGTACACTAGTTTCAGTGGTTCTGATAGCCAGGGCATTTTTGGGCTGTACATGCACGCATTTGTTGCTCTACTTGCTATCACATTAAACACATGAAAATGGCACTTTGCATATGGATGTAATTTTATTGCAATCTAGAAGATGGTTGATGTGATGTTTTAATATCATACAGAAATGTTTTGCATCATGCTGAGATATAGACAAGAGCACTAAAAAATGTGCATTTGGTCAGTTAAGTTATGCAAACTTATATCTTAGTTTCATTAACTAGTTGCTGCCATGATATACATAAAAAGAATAAAGTGCTGCACACAGTCATGCAAATGTATGCACCTTGAATGTCTCAATGTTACAATGTTATATATGGCAGGAAGAAGCTGAGTTCACCATGTCCAAAAGACAAAAGAAGAAGGCCCCAGTGGTGGAAGAAGTACCAGAAGCAGAAACTGAGACAAAGAATGAATATATATATGAAGACACCCAATGTGCTTATGGTGTTGAGCCCGAGTGCAAATGGGTTGACATATACAGATTGATTTCCTGAAGGGAGGTGCCCGACACGGGCCTCGAAGAAGAATCTATCTATGCTAACATAGATAAGTCTTCCATCATGAAAGTTGCCACCATACCAGAGCTGTTCCCATGCTCTGAGGTAATTGGCTGGATTTTTCCCCATGTAAATACAACCACAATGATCATAGGAAACGCTAAAGGACAGGGCTATGCTGCGTTCACCCCTGGATATGTGGCATTGGCCTATCACCTACCAGAACCCCAGGTTTTCTTATCTAATGATTGGCTGGACAGCATCAGAATTGACCTGGTGGAAACTCTCAAGAAAATTCTCTTGCAGGGAAAGCTGTACCGATATAGACAGTCCAGTGAGTATGATACAGCGAGTTTGAGAGTTCCCTACAGGTTCATAGCACTGATGCTAAATAGGATCTTTGGAAGAGCTCATGGTAGACTCTTCAAGCTTGAATGGATACCTATTATCTTTCACATGGAAACCCAAGGAACAGTCTTCAATTGGGCCAGCCTTGTGTCAAGCAGCCTGTCCTCTTGCTTGGTTGCAGCCTTGGGAGGAGAAGCTCAGAAAAGGTCTGAGTTTTACATGGGTTCAATATTGATAGATTGCATACTGTGTAACCATCCTTTCCCCAGTCTCAAATGCATCTGGGATAGGGAAAGAATGCCCGTGTATGCCGCGTATAGACCATTGTGGGCTAACCAATACCATAACCATTACATAGAGGTCTGCGAGCACTTCATTATGCCCCTCTACACGCTCATTTTCCAGAAGGAATGTGACTGTATGTCAGAAGGTTCCATGCAGGTAATAGGAGAATATGCTAATTATTTCTTCACTGAAAATGGCATGTACATCCGAATGTATGGAGGATCAAAGACTCCTTTACTACTGCCCAAATATGCAATGGATTATATAGTCCATAAAGAGGCAGTCAGGCAGGTGTTCATTGATGGAATAGGTAGTTTCTTGTTCCAACACAAGAAGACTGCATACCCTCCTTTACCATTCAGGCTAGGTAGCTACAAGTTTACCAGGGTGAAACAAGCTGCTGAATTCATAGAGGAACTAGGGAAGTTCCATTTTGGTAAGATGCCTTTCCGACAAAATGATACTCTCGGTAAAATAGTGGAGCACTGTAAAGAGCATAAGGTGTTTTTTGAATACACCCATCATTTCAATAAGGAAGAATCTGTCTTCCGGAATGCTCCAAATATGACAATGCTCATCAGAAGATTTAAGAAGAAAATCACCACCATAGGTGGGAAAGGTGAGGAGCAGAGAAAGGCTGAAGAAGGAATTAAAAGGAGGAATGAAGAAGCTCAGAGGTTGGAAAAGGAAGCTGCAGAAGGGCTGCAGAAGGGAGAAGAAGAAAAAAGTAAAGCTGCTTAAGGAGCAGCTGAGAAAGCTGCCCAAGAAGCAGCTAAGATAGCAAAAGAGGCAGCCAAAGAAACAGAGGAATCAGCTAGACAAGCAGCTGAAGAGGCAAAGAGAAAGCTTGAGGAGGAGCTCCAAAGGCAGGAGGCTGAAAGAATAGAGTTGACAAAGCAGTCAGTCTCTGAAACTGCAAAAGGGCAGACCCAGGAAGAGGAAAACCCCGAGGTGCAGACCTCTCAAGTACCTGCTGCTAGCACCCCTGTGGTCCCTACACTCCAGTTAGTGCCTTTCATCCAGAAAAAGGGTGAAGAAGTCCCCGACTTCAATACTGTCTATTATGATAGGGCCACCAAGAAAATAATGAAGAGGATAGAAAGGAAGGTAGAAGCAGAAGGTATGCCAGGAAAAATGATAACAGATACTGCTGTTAATCTAGGAACGGACCTAGATCCAAGGCTTACACTGAGGGTCGGGACTGCAATACTACATGCCTCAGAGGATAATATAGACAGGGTAATGACCGAAATGGATTCATACAAGAAATATTCAGCTCAGCTGAAGGATACCCTGAAGAGAGAAAGAGAGGAAGGAAACAGGCTAAAATGGAAATTTGAACACTTACAGAGGGAAATGAAGACTACTGAAGCTGAATTGCAAGATTTACATGAAGAGAGGCAGGCTCAAGAGACTACACAAGAACACCTTGAGCAAATGCAAGCTGAATATCAAGAGTTAAAGAAGGAGAAGGAGCGGTTACTAGCAAAGGTGGAAGATCTGGAAGAGCAGCAGAAGATCATCTTGGTAGCCTATGATGTGCACTCCCACGATCTGAGAAGGGAACATCAGGAACAGATCTCTTTGTTGATCCATCCATTAAAAGAACACATCTTGGCTTAGAAAGCTAGAATGCTCCAGCTGCAGATTACTCTAGAGGAGGAAAGGTGTAAGGTCCTCCAGATTGACACCCAGTTAGGGGAAATCATGGAGACCTCCTCCTACTTTGTTGACAGATCCCAGGAGGTTCTTGAAGTTTTGAATGCCAGAATGGCAATGCTGGAGAACAATGCAGAGGCTCCAGCAGAGCTACCAACCAAGGACCATCAAGCCCTGAAAAGAGATCATGACCTAGTAGATTTTGCCGTCAGTACCACATAAGACTTTAAAAAGACTGTCAAAAGGACGCAAGGAGCATGCTCAGAATACTTCAAGAGGCTCCTTAATACATTCAACCAGTGCCAAATAGACGCTGAACATAAGCTTGATGAGTTCCCAGGCCATGAAACCTTCATAGAGATATTGCAGAGCAGGTATCAGGATGTAGAGGCCAGAACGAAACAGATCAAGGCCATTGATGACCTGGTTTTGAGGAATGAAGTGGGCCACCTAGCCCTTAGTGTGAAATTCATGGAAGACCAGCTTCGTTTGAGCCCAGCAAGGGTTGAAGCTATAAAAAATCAAGCCGAGAAATTTGAGATAAGCATTTAGTTTTTGGAGCCTAGCACTTTTGAAGGCATCGCAAGTGAAGCTGCAGCGTGGAGGAAGTTCCTAGAAAGCCAAGCGGGGCCCTCTTCTTAAGGGATGACTCACCTTTGTATTTTGTAATATTTTGTAAAGGCGTTTGAAAAAGTAAGCGTTGGGAAAATGAAAGGTTGGGAAGCCCAAAGGCTACTTTAGGAAGCCCAACCATTTGACTCTTTTGTATAAATATGATAGAGAAAGAGGAAAGAGGGGCTTTTTCCCCAGTAAGACTGGAGGATGTATTGTAAGAAGAACTATTTCCTTTTGCAATAAAATTCACAGTTTTCCGGTTGGATAAAGAGATGTGAAATTTCCTAATGTTATACAATGGATGGCAGAAAGATGAACTACTTTATTTTTCAGCTTGTGTCCATGAATCGTGAGATCGTTCTAACCTTATGACCTATGTCTCGTTGAATGATTGCTGATTTATTTTTGTGGAAAGTTCACCAAGAGTAATGTATGTTGCTTATATAACAATTAGCTATCTGATTGTTGGAATATTTTCTTCATTCATGTGTTGTAAATATGAATGTCAGCTATTTGCAATTTATGTTTATCATACATGGAAATAACACATTACTCACAAATAATCATTCTTTTGGCTCCCCGGGGATAGATAGATAGGTGATTAGATAGTTAATTGATTTGCTTCATGGCTGCATATGTGATTTAGATGTTCGCGAGCCTAAGATGAGAGGTAAGAACCTGCGCATCACATTGTGTAGTTCCTTGCATCTTTATCACCCTGCATTTGTTAGTTAGGCATTTGCATTCGCATACATTAAGTCAAAAATAACAAAAACTCGGTGGACCGGGACGCAACCAGTAAAACCTTTTGTTTTGTTACCTTGAACTACGGTAGCCGAACCGCAAACCAGACGGATTCCCTACACCAAACAGTCAACAGGCTAGTTGGGAACGTTGATTGGGGAGAATCCTTTACTGTTGTAGCCTGCGAATTTCCAGGCCCCAACACTATGTTTGTCAAAAGATCAGTTAAGCCCACCTTGGTAGAAACATATGAGGAAGATGAGAAAGTGGAAGCCGAAATGGAGAGTATAGACCAATATCCTGCATAATTAGAGGAAAAACATTTTGGAAACATAAATCCTTTGTTGTTAACTAAGCTTAAAGATGAGCGGTCACAGGAATTAGATGGTGTGGTAAAAATGATGCATAAAATTTCAAATAGAGTAATTGATCTAGAAAAGGAGAAGGAGGCCCATAGGAAATTCAAACCTTGTTACAAAAGGGGGATGACAATGGTCCATCCAAACCTCCCTTTCACAGTCCCTCTGCGATGAACTTAGCTAAAGTGGGAATGGGAAATTTCTGTACATTCCATCAGCAGCCTCACTCCGAAAAAATTTCCCACAGTGGATAAATTCTATGACTTTAGTGATGAATCAGTTACTAGATTCCAAGTTAACAGAAACTGTGGATGAAGGAGAGAAAGGTCATGACCAGCAGAGACATAAGAATAATACACTATGGTTTTATGGGATTTTGTATCCATGCTTAGTATAGAGGATGAAGGCCTCACTGAGGAAGAAAAAATATCAGAAACAAATGTTACAACAAGGAGTCAGGGCCCATTGAAAGAGGATAACACGATAATGCCCAAGATAAAGAAAATTTAGGAGAACATGAAAAAGATCAAGAATAATAATCAGACCGTTAATATACCATAGTTTGTCATCACTAGTAAGAATCCCAAGGTAGTCAGTACATTTGTGAAGTCTACAGAAAACAAAGTTGAAAATATCAAGAAAAATTCCAACGAGCATGAAATGGGATATGACATAGTAGAAGATATTAAAAAGGCCAAGGAAAACATCTCTTTGTTTGAAATGTGTAACCTACCCAACAAAAGGAAAAGCTGTTGAAATCACTTGAGAAACCTATAATGAAACCCCAGAATGATAACCAGTCTGAGGAATAGATTGGTGAAGCAAGTATAGGGGGGAAGTCTAAATACAGAACACGAATGTTCCTACTTACTTTTGAAATTTTTAATTTCAACGTACATAACATTCTGGTGGACTCTGGAGCATCAGTGAATGTGTTGAGGCCTAGAAAATCGCACGTAACAACAGTTAGGGATTCTCCCCAATAAACGTTCCCAACTAGCCTGTTACTGTTTGGTATGGGGAATCCGTTCGGTTTAGGTCCAGCCATCATAGGTCAAGTAACAAATTAAAAGGTTTTACCGGTTGCAGCCTAGTCCACCGTTTATATTTTTAGTTTTTTGTGTTTCAGTTATGATGTGCAAGTGCCTAACTAAAATGCAACTAATAGAGATAATGAGGAGTGTCACAATGTGATGCGCAGGTTCTTACCTCTTGTCTTACCTCTCTCGTATCTAAATCACAAATAGTAAGAAACTAACTAAAACTAACTAACCTATCCATGGGGAGCAGAATTATCAATTAACAATGAGTAATGTATTTATGCACATGTATTAGGAACAATTACAGATAGTTGTTACTTGTTTCAGAACACATGAACATTAATAGAAATATGAACAACAAGATAGCTTATTGTTTATGACAACCTTCATTACTCACAGTGGAAATTTCACAAAATAAACTAGAGTACATTCATAACATGAATAAATTCAAGGCGTTAGAATGATCTCACAGTTAATGGAAGTAAGCTGAAAATGAAATAGTTCACATTCAACTGATCCATAGAAAAACATTTGAAACATCCCACCAAACTTTCTCCAGCAGGAAACTTGTAACTCTTTATTGCAAAAGGAAGTAGTTCTTCTTACAATATACTCTCAAAAATTGCTTGGGAAAGAAGTCCTTTCTACATCTAAGCTCTCCTATATTTATACAAAAAAAACAAAAACCTTTGGGCTGCCCCTCAATGACTCTTGGGTTCCCCAACTTTTCAGTTCCAAAATTTTTCTTGTAGTATGTGCTCATAACTTATACAATATATTACATTTTAAATCAAAATTTTATAGAACACTTTATGAAGAGGGGCCCGCTTGGTCATTTATGAAATTTTTCCATGCCCGGGCCTCTGCTGCTATGCCTTCCAAATTGGGGGGTTCAAGAAAATGGATATTTATCTCATACTTAGCAACCTGATTCTTAACTGCTTCTATCCTCGCCGGACTCAGGTGCAGCTGATCTTCTAGTAAGTGTATACTTACTGCTGCATGTGCCACTACATTCTTTAGAATCTGTTCATCCAGATCCTTGACTTGTTGGATCTCCTGCTCATCTTCTTGATACCTAATATGTAGATGTTCTATAAACAACTCATGTTCTGGTATCGTGTCCAATATTTTTTCTGCAGAAACCTAGCATCTATTGTATGTTACAAGCACTCTCCTATAGTATTCGACACATACTCCCTTTGTTTTCTTTATAGTTTTCTTGAATTCTTCTGAAACATTAATTGCAAACTCCAATAAATCATATTCATGTTTCAGACTCTGCTGGTCTTTAACTGGTAATTCCGCAGGAGACTCCTTATTTGCTTTGGTCCATACCATCCTTTCTGTCAGAACCTCCAAAATATCTTTAGATCTGTCTTAAAAATACGAAGTGGTGTCCAAAATTTCTTCTAATCTGTTATCTATTTTCAAAATCTTACACCTTTCTTCCTCAATGCGCATTTGTAGTTGGTGGATCTTCCTTCTTTGAGCTAGAACATGTTCCTTCAAAGGATAGACATCTGTCTTTTGTTCCATAGAATCTTTCAGTGATGCTGTCAATGAAATATTATGTCCCTCCAAAATTGCTACCTGCATTTGATATTGTTTCTCTCTTTCTTTAGTGGTAGCCTTCTCTGATTCTAATTCAATGACCTTGTTTTGCAACTGGACCTTCTTTGCACTTAGAGTTTCGTAGGACACCTGAAGGTCATTTTTCTCAGTTTTCAACACTTGGTGCCCTAGTTGTAGCCTTTGTAATTCAGCTAAACTATCCTGAGCACTCTTTTCCATTTTCTCTGCAGAAACTTCTAAAGCCTCCTTATTTTCCTGCAGAGTCTGAAGTTCTATTCTAGAATTCTTAACTTCCTTCATCACGTCTTTGTATTTCCTCTTCGGCTCCTAACCTTCCTCCCTCCCCTTCTTCAAAGTTTCTTTTAATTGTGCTGCATTCTTTTTAGACTACTCGAGGTCTGTCATAATCCTGTCTACATTGTCTTCGGTTGCCTGGGTTAATGCCACCCTAGCTCTGGCTATCAATCTTGGATCTACATCCGTTCCATGCACCAAGGTTTTACCCATTATCATCTTTCCCGACTGTCCCCCAGTTTCAACCTTCTTCTCAGTTTTTTTTGCAATCGTTTTCCTCTCCTTATCATAGAAGATAGTATTGAATTTAGGGATCTCCTCCCCTTCTATAGGAATGAAAGGGATGAAATTCATTCTAGAAAAAGAAGCTTGTCCTAGTGTACTGTCAGAAGCTGCAGTAGGATCCTAGGGATAGATTGTTCATGTCCTTGATCTATGGAATCCTGTTGTCCTTGTGTATCTACCTGTTCAGTATTCTATTGGTCTTTTGAGATCCTATTAATCTCAGACCTTCAGTTTCTTCTTGTCTTTTCTTTATCTCTGCTTCTTCATTTCTCTTTTTCTCCTCCTCTTCCTTCCTTCCTGCTTCCTCTGCAGCTCTCTTTCTTTCTTCTTCTTCATTCTTCATCCAACTCTCTACCTCCTGTGCTATCCTTCTAGCATCTTCTTCCCTCTTTTTGGCCTCTTCTTCTTCCACTTTATTAGTCTTCTGTCAGGTTTTTCCCTTTCCTCCCACAGTAGTGATTTTCTGTTTAAATCTCTTTTTTAGGGTAGTCATGTTCTTTGCACTCCTAAATGTTTCCTCGTCCTTGTCCTAGAAGTTGGTATATTCAAAATTAATGCTTGCCTCTTTGCAGTGATCTGCTACCTTATTTTGGGAGTCATTCCTGTGAAATTTCATTTCACCAAAATGGAAGTGCTCCAGCTCCTGCACAAATTCTGCAGTCTGTTTTACCTTTGAAAAATTATAACTCCCTAGCCAGAAAGGTTTGGTAGGATATGCTGTCTTTTTATGTTTGAACAAGAAACTTCCCACACCATTAATATATACCTGCCTAACTGCTTCTTTATGTAGCACATAATCAGTGGCATATTTAGGGAGTAGAGAAGGTGCCCTGGAGCCACCATACATTTTAATATACATTCCTTCCTCAGTCAAATAATATTTTCCATATTCCTCAATGACTTTGAATGCTTCTTTTGACATGCAGTTGTATTCGATCAGGAAAATTAGGGTGTACAAAGGCATGATGAAGTGCTCAAATATATCTCTGTAGTGGCTATAGTATTTGTGAGCCCAAAACAATTTATATGCTGTGTATATTGGGGTCTTGTCCCTATCCCAGTTACATCTCAAGCCTGGAAAAGACTAGATACATAGTATATAATCAACTAGGATAGAGCTCATGTAGAACTTTGACTTCTTCTATGACACCCCTCCCAATGTTACGGATATGCATGCTGAGAGGCTATTAGACACTATGTTTGGCCAATTAAATATGGTTCCTTGAGTGGCCACATAGAATATAATTGGTATCCACCCTATTTTGAATCTTTTCCCGTGACCTCTACCAAAAATCCTATTCAGCATTAGTGTAATAAATCTATAGGGATTCCGGAGAGTGGATGTATCATATTCTCCTGAGGGCTTGGTTCGAAAGTTCTTCCCTGGTATCATCATTCTTTTAACTGTTTCTACCAGGTCAATAACTATATCTTTCAACCATATTTCTGTCCAGTAAATCTGAGCAGGAGGCAAATGATATGCCATTGAGACATATGCAGGGTTGTAGGCAGCGTAGCCCTGCTTATCAGTATTTTCAAGGATCATCATAGTTAGATCTGCCCTAGGAGAAATCCAACCAATCACCTCTGAGCACGGGAACAACTCAAGTCTTGTGGTTACTTTTAATAAGAGCCGATTTCTCGATGTTTGCATAAATAGTAAGCTCTTTGAATCTTGCATCAGGTATGTTTTGATTTGCAATCATCATGTATATCTCTCCCCATTTATAATCTGGTTCGACCCCAGTGGTAGCTTTGGTATCTTCATATATGTATTCAACCCTGGTGATGATCTCAACCTTTGGTTCTCCTTCAACAACTGGAGCCTTCTTCTTTTGTCTTTTAGACATATCTCCTTTGCAGCAATCACCCTGTCATAAACATAACATGTTCTTAGACCATTCAGCATTTACCAAGTGAAACAATAATAACAAAAAACTATATCAATCTATTTACCTCTTCAATATGCATTTAGAAAAATGAACTATAAACAATATTAATGAATGAAAAGAAAAATGACAAGGCAAAATAAAATCTTGCAAGTTGTGCTTATAACCCTCTAAGTCCACTGTCTGTAACCAAAATCACAACCCTGATAGAATGGACTCCTCATCTTAATCTAGGTCACATCTGAACTAACTCGAACTCCTCTGATAAAAGCATGAACCACATTATTGATACTGCTAATCCTCAAAACACTAGACCCTATACTTTGCTCCTCCTTGTGGAAAACGCTAACTAGACCAAAACAATGAAAACCTCTGCCGTCGCACAAAAATAGGGTAAACACATACACAAATTTAAAACCTCCACCGGACGGCCATGAATAACCAGAGAATGGGTGGTGCAGACAACGTAACGCTTGTCTACACCAACCCCTTAATATTTTGGACAAGAGTAAAGCGTACATAATGGCTCAATCACGCGAGCTCAAAAGAAAAATAATGTGAATATCTAGCTCCTCAACCCTAAAATAAAAATACTCATGCATACTACGGAGATAAACATTCCAACCCATCCCACGGGAAAAACCTAACTGGGGAAAACCTAAGCAGGGAAAAACCACAGTTTCAATCAACCAATAAAAATCAAGCAACAGGGTCATGGATTGCCTACCTAGAGAAACATAGTGCAGTCGATGGGATGACCCAAAACCTCCATGGTAGCATGCTAACTATTCAGATCCAGATAGCTGGGCATGTGAATGTTCAATCAACAAGGACTGGAGCAATATTTTAGTTTGACTACGGATAACAATAAAATAATGCTCCACCTCTATATATAAACCTTCGGTAAAAAGAATCGGCGGGAAAACCCTATCAGCGGTTGAAAACACTAAACATCGGGAGGATAGTTCAATTGACAGCTGCAACAGCGGACAACAAACAAACTACGGGTTCCGCGAGACTGTTAAGTCTGTCGACGTCAGAGACTCTTAACACTAAGTGTCGGGTCTTCAAACCTAAGAATTTCCGTAGTGTCAGTGATGCCAAGCACTATCATCGCGATGTTTATACATCGAAGATCGGAATTATTAACATTTAAAGCATCGGTGAGGAAACTAACTCCCACAACACAGTATCAATGATATATAAAAATAATCAATCGAATTACTTTGAATTAAAAAGGTATCGGAGCTCAAACTTCTAAGTTATCGACAATCGGAGAGACTAACCTTTGGACTACTCATCAACTTCCCTTCGAAACTTCGGTGGCATAGAAGACAAGCCTTCCGACTTATTTGTCAATTTATCTCCGACAACGATAAAATAAAATCACCGACAGTTAAAAAAGGTTTAGACAATAAAACACAGATTGGCGAGAAACAAGACTAATCATTAGGACGTTCACTGTTTTCCTTTCAAAACATCGGCGGCGTAGAGGACTAAGGCTCCGGTTCATTCATCATTCCATGCCCAAAACAACAGAAAAATAGTTGACTGAGCTTATGACTTCAAATGATCAATTTCTTAAGCAGAGAAAACTATACTTCCAGGAGAGATTTAAATATATCAAACAAACTTGGGCTAGATAAAATCAAAAGGAGGGTCCAAAATTTTACAAATTTGGGAAAACATTGTTACAGCTGCAACAATTGGTGACTACGTGTCGAACACAGATCTCTAAAAACTTTCTTCTTTGATCAACATACTGTTTTGACAATAAATACCAACATGCTAAATTCTTCTAGATGTCTGGTTTTCCCAAATGGCAGATGTATGCACTTTAATCATTGATGATAGTCCCATTTAGGAAAAATGAAACCAAGATTTCAATGTCTAGATAACTCTTTTGAGGCCAGGAATATGAGTTTCATTTTTTCCTCTGTCTTAGGGTAGCTTCCAGCTTAGACACCACAGGATTGTAACATATGGTAAACAGAAATATTCGTTTGTTCCTCATTCCCATGCTGTTTTACATTTTTGTGCTTTTGGACTTTTGTCCTCTTTTGAGTCCTCCTTTATGCCTTCTTTCTAAAATTTTTTATTCAGGATCCTCTATCCATAGTGTCCTTTTGTGTGAGATATGTATTTAATTTTCAGCTCACAGACGGAGAAGAACTTTGGCAATCATGTACCAATATGGTTCAGTACTTTGTCTTGATACATATTTCTTTCTTAGGATATTTTGACTCTTATTTTCGTTTTGGCTTTCAATTCTTGGCATGGGATCATTTAAATGTAATATACTATTTACCTTACTTCGTCTCCATGGGTCTTTTGTTGTCACCCTCGAAGACATTTTTTAATGTGAGATGGATGGAGCCTCGAAATAGTATTCCAGACCTTTTGATCCTAAGCTATTTCACAAGGATTAAGTAGGACTTCAATGTGTTCATAACTATTTAGGAAAACTGCTGAACTAGAAGTTATTTCCAATAAATTAATAGTACACAGTCTTGTAATCAAGGATTTTAGTTAATCCAGAATTTTGTTGAACTCCATGCAACCAAAATTTGTGCTTCTTTATTACAATCAATCAAAAACTAACTAAAACAAAAAAAAATAAAACAAACCAATCCATTTATTTATGTACAAGATAACCAAAAATTAAAAATCAAGAAAAATAGGGTTTGAGACCTAAACCATTAACTGGTAAGTTCTCTTCCCACCCCTGTAAGTCTTGCAACTTGTAAGTTGAGGGGCCAAGCTTTGCTGCAATTTGAAAAGGGCATACCCATAACTGTTGAAACTTAGTGTGCTTTCCCTTTTCATCATGAGGATGATCCCACGTAAGAACCAAATCTCCTACCTCAAATTCTTTGTTCCCAGCTTTATGCTTAACCAACGTTTCACTATTTCCTGTTGATGCTTAAATCTTTCTTTGGCTTTGGACCTAGACTCTTCCGACTTCAAAAGCTTATAGATTATGATTTGTAGGATTTCGTTATCGGTACCTCTATACTCCTGAGCTATTATGGAATAAGGTAATAGAATGTTGGGAGGAAGAATAGCTTCTTTTCCATAAACAAGTGTGTATGGTGACACACCTAAGGAATTCTTGGGTGTGACTCTATCATCCCAAAGAGCATTTGGTAATGCTAAATGCCAACTTCTCTGATTTTCTATCACAGTTTTCTTTAGGATCCTAATCATATTTTTATTTGTAGATTATGCCAAACCATTTCCTTGTGGGTAATAGTTTGCAGAATAATGAAACTTGATTCCTCTTTCATTAGAAAATGTAGTTAATCTAATAGAAGAAAAATAAGTAGCATTATAAAAAACCAGGGAAATTGGAACCCCAAACCTGGTCATTATGTGATCCTATAAGAAATCCATGACTGCATCTTCATTTACTTTTCACAATGGAATAGCCTCAACCCATCTAGTGAAGTAATCAGTCACTATCAGAATATACTTGTGCTGCAAAGAGGAATTTGGGTTTATTTCCCCAATAATATCGATGCCCCATTGTTCAAATGGTTCTAATATAATTAGAGGATTCAATGGTCCTGCTGCTTTGGCTTGTCTTCCAACACACCTCTGGCAGGCATAACATTTTCTGACATGAGCATGCACATCCTTAAACAGTGTGGGCCAATAGTATCCAGCTCTAAGAATCTTATGTACTATTGTATCTCTGAAAAAATGACCTCCAGCAAGCCCATCATGCAATTATGCTATGACCTAAGCACCTGAGAAAAACTCCATCATAATTCTTTCTGAACAATACTCCGTCAATTATCTGATATGAAGTTGATTTCAGATGTAATGCTCTTCGCTGTTTGGCACTCCAATGCTCTCGTAAATATCCTTCTTGAAGGTAATGAACTAAGTTCCGGTACCAGGAATCTGGAGCTGTGAACAAAGGACACACATCCACCATGTGTAACTCAGCTTCATTATCCCAACTGTTTTCTTCATTGTTTTTTCCTTTAGTCATTAATTTGCATAATCCTTGTCCTTTTACTATGGATGATGGTTTGAACTCAAGATCATATTCTTTTAAGGAAGTTACCCAGTTGCCTCTTCTTTGTCCTAATTCTTTTTGTACAAAAAGAGATCTTACAATTGGGTGTGGAACTATTACCTTAGTGCGATTCTTAAGTATATATGGCCTGAATTGTTTTACTGCTTTAAAAAATTCATAAGCGTGTTTATCAACAGCTGGATAATTCAATTCAGCTCTCTGTAGACCAGTGCTCATAAATGATATGGGGTACTCATCTCCCCCATCTTCCTTTTGTGTAAGCACAACTGCCAATGAATCATCGGATGCAAAAGTGTATAGAATAAAATCCTTTTCAAAATTTGGAATTTTGAGAGATGGTGCATGAGCAATAGATTTCTTTATCTTACTGAATGCATTCTTATCCACATCAGTCCATTTGAATTGTACACTTTGTTTAACCATTTGCTGCAAAGGTTTGACAATTTGATCAAAATCTGGTACAAACCTTCACACAAAATTAATTGTCCCCATGAATGATTGCATACCCTTTTTGTTATGGGGTAAAGGGATTTGTTATATGGCTTTAATCCTTTCTGGGTCTATGGATATCCCTTTCTTAGAAACAACATGACCCTGTATCTTTCCTTCTATGACCGCAAACACACATTTCTTAGGATTCAGTGAAATACCATATTTTCGACAATGCTTGAAAATTTGTTTAAGATGGAATGCATGTTCCTCTGTCTTTTTTGAAAATATTGTGACATCATCGAGATATGCCACAACACTACGGCCAATAATACCATGGAAATCTATATCCATGGCCCTCTGGAAAGTAGCTCCAACATTAATAAGTCCAAAGGGCATTCTCCTTTAAGCAAAAGTTCCCCATTTGGTTTTGAATGTGGTTTTAATTCTATCTTCTTTTGCTACTAATACCTGATTGTAACCAGAGAATCCATCTAATAATGAAAACAATTCAGAACCTGAAACCATCTGTAGTATCTGCTCCATGGGTGGGACCGGATAGTCCTTTATTTGAAGCACGATTCAAGTTTCTGAAATCTACACAGAGACTAATTTCTCCTGACTTTTTTCTTACTGGAACAATATTAGAAACCCATTCTGAATTTTTGACTTTGAATATGATTTTAGCATCCAACAATTTTTTCACTTCACTTTGAATTAAAGGTTCCAGCTTCGGATGAATCTTCCTTGAAGTCTATTGGTAAGGATTGACTCCAGCTTTAATCGAGATGACATGTTGTATAATCTTTGTGTCATAAGTTTTAATATATTCATATGTCTAGGAAAACACATCTTTGTACTATTTGAACAGACTAATGAACTTACTTCTTTCACTTGGAGAACAACACTTTCCCAAATGTACATATCTGGGTTCAGCTTCAGTCTCCAAATTTATTATCTCAAATTGCAAGGATGAGCTATGAGTCTTGACACTCGTTGGTTTTCTGAACTTGTTGTTTAATTCGAACATTCGTTCCAAGGTCCTGACTCCCTTAGGAATAAAGTTCCCAAATTTTAATTCTGCTTGATGTTCTTCATCATCTATTATTGCTCCTTTAAAAGTCTCATCATTCATCAAGCATTCCAAAATTTGTTGATCATCGTCAAAAACCCGTAGATTGGTGATCATGTCTGGAACCGAACGCCTGAAAAGTAATTCAATAGAGCGTTTTTTATCTGAAGGTACCAGCCTTGTAGCTGAGGTAGCTAGTAAGTCAACTGCTGCATTCTTTAATCTAGGAATGGACACAATATTGAATGCATAAAAATTTGTAAGCAAATCCCAAACTTCATTTTGGTAATTTTCATATGAGGTGAAATGCAGTGTATCTTATTTCGAATTTGCTTTACAACTATTTCAGAATCCCCATATACTTTCATATTTTTTACTTTTAGTTCAATTGCTTTTTTAAGTCCCTGAACTAGTGCTTCGCATTCAGTTGTATTATTGGTACATTCAAACTCTAACCTACAAGAAAGAAAATGTTTATTTTTTCTTGGATCAATCAAAACACAACCAGCTCCTGATCCCTCCAATGTTTTAGAACCATCAAAATAAAGAGTCCAAAAACTATCTACTTCTACTAAATTTAAATTACAAGCTACATCTAAAACTAGATCTACTATATTACAGTCAATTTCGTCAGCTCGTGAAAATCGAAGGAGATCGGGTTGGGTGTCAGATATATTGTTGGCTTCTTTAGCTTGGTAATTTACCAGTTCCAATTCAATGAAGTAATTTCCCAACATAGAATTCACTGGTTCATTTTTTCCCTCCAACTAAGTGACATTGTATTTCATTTGAGGCTCTCTTAATACTTTTATTTGGTTGGGACTTCCCTTATGAGGAAACCACAGATGTGACCAATCAGATGCAAAGTATCCATCTAGCCTTGTCGACCAATCTCAACTCAAAACCAATCCATAAGCATCTGGTATGTCTGCTACTGCAATGTCAATATACTGACATACCCTCTCATCTGCAAATAAGTGAATCAAAACATCTTCCATTTCCCCTATTACTTTCACAGCTCTCCTTTCTAACTAAAGGACCTGCCAAGTGGATGGTTTAGGTTGTCCATTTATTTTCTTGCAGACTGAAAGTGGCATAATGTTGACTGATGATCCTGAGTCTACTAAACAGTAGTGCACATTATAGTTGAAAATCTCAAAAGTTAGGAGAAATTTTGGGGTTTTATACTTAGACTTACCTCCCACACTTGCCTCACCAATTTCTTCTTCAAGTTGGTTTTTAATGGGAAGCTCTTCTTCAGGTACCGCAAGTTCTTTTAACAGTTTCTCTTTCTGCTGAGGTACATTACACATTTCAAACAATGAGATATTTGCCTTAGATTTGTTAATATCTTCCACAATATCATACCCCATCTCATTTTCTTTGATATTTTTTTTGACATTATCAATCCTATCTTCAACAGGCTTAACAGGTATGTTAATTTTCTTCGGATCTTGACTTGAGATGGTAAATTCAGGTATTTTAACAGTTGTAGTGTTCTTCTGTATCTTCTTCATATTTTCTTGAAGTTTCTTAATCTTAGGAAGTATTGACTTGTCTTCTTTTACCAAACTCTGAATTCTTGTTGTCACATTGGTTTCTGATGTTTCCTCTTGTTTCAGAGAATCTTCCTCTTCTGTATCAAACATTGAGACATAATCCCATAAAACTAAAGCATCTTCCTCTTGTTTTTCTGTAAATTGATTATCTTGTTCTTCCTCCTTACCAGTTTCTGTTAGTTTGGAGTCCAATAACTGATTCATTACCGACGTCATAGAATTTATCCATTGTGGGCAGTTCTTTTCAGAATGAGGCTGCTGATGAAAGGTGCAAAAATTATCCATGCCTACATCAGTTAAATTCATTGCTGCAGGACTGTGTGGAGGAGGTTTAAGTTGATTGTTGTCCTCCCTCTTTTTATAGTAAGATTTATATGA
This sequence comes from Pseudotsuga menziesii, assembly GCA_001517045.1. Taxonomy (NCBI): domain Eukaryota; kingdom Viridiplantae; phylum Streptophyta; class Pinopsida; order Pinales; family Pinaceae; genus Pseudotsuga; species Pseudotsuga menziesii. The sequence continues at coordinate 177,319 of LPNX010614113.1, read as the reverse complement.
TTTGTGAGATTCCTTTTCTTTTTCTAAATCTATCACTCTGTTGGATAGATTTTGCATCATCTTCAACATCCCTTCAAAATCTTGTGACCACTCATCCTTAGGTTTGGTTAGTAATAAAGGTTTTTTGTTTCCAAAGTCTTTTCTTCCGACTGCACAGGATAATTTTCTATGCTCTCCATCTCAGCCTCTACCTTCTTAGCTTCTTCGTAGGTTTCTGCTAATGTAGGTTTGAATAATATCTTGGAAAACATGGCCAAGTCAGGTCCTAGAGCTTAAGTATAGTATTCAATCAGAGCCTTTTGAGATGGCTTATCAGCTGCAGTAAATTTTTTTAGGTAAGCAGCAAATCTTTGAGTGAAATTATGCACTTTTTCCTTTCTTTCTTTAAAGCGCATAACCCTTTCATTAATGCTGCATGAGTTTTCTAGAATGCATATTTGCTTCTAAAAATTCTCTCAAATGTGTCCCAGTCTATGATTGAATTTGCAGGAAGGGAAAAATACCATGAGGCTGCTGTTTCTTTCAAGGTGTGTGGAAACAATCTACATACCACATATTCATGCTCTCCTACTCGTAGTCCTTCTATAGCCAAGTAAAAACTTTGCAAATGATCATCTACTAGAATTCCTTCACTTGGGTCAAACTTGGGCAACATTTTGTCAAAAGTTTGAGGCAAATCATGCAAGGGAGGTGTCAGGTTTAAAGGTGACCTAGCCCTCCAAGTAGGTGGTGGAGGTGGTTGGTTTGCATTTGCATTAGCCATAACTCTGAGTGGAGAATGGGGTTGTGACTGACAAGGAGTATGGAAAGGAGAACAGTAAAGTGAACCTAGGTCCAATCGATTTAAAAGTTGGTCAACTCCCTGTAAGGTTGCTTCTACTAGTTCTTCAAGATCTTCTACCAACATTGAATCTTCTAATTTAGGGTGATATTTCTTCTGATATTCTCTTCTGTGTAAGACATGAATACATTATAGGAAATTTCACCTCAAAATGGGCCTCCTAAAAAAATTTAATAAATTAATAGTTAAAATAATAAAATAATATTTATTAATTTTGGAGGAAGAAAAGAAAATTTTATTTTTTTGTTTGTATTTTCAACATATCTCCCCGTGTTTTTACTCAAATTTTGATCAGGAGAGCTCATTGGATGCAGAATTAAATTCTGCATCCAACGAGTACCCACTCGGCTTACTTTTGATGGACTCTGCTACTCCAAAAACAAGAAATACCTGAAAAAATGTGATGATGATGTCATCATCACATTTTTTCAGGTATTTCTTATTTTTCGGGTAGCGAGGTCCGTCAAAAGTATGTTGAGTGGGTACTCATTGGATGCGGAATTTAATCCCACATATGTCATTATCACGCTTTTTTCAGGTATTTCTTATTTTTCGGGTAGCGAGGTCTATCAAAAGTATGCTGAGTGGGTACTCATTGGATGCAGAATTTAATTCCACATCCAATGAGCTCTCTCAATCAAAATTTGAGTAAAAAAGGGGAGATATGTCGAAAATAAAAACAAAAAAAGTAGTTTTTTTTATGATACCTATCCCCAAATTTATATTAAAAAAGTGTTTAAGACCTATACGGTATTTCAAATTTAAATCAATTTCATTGGCTAACACATGATGACATGGAATTTGAGTTAAAGTTAAAAGGCCCATTTTGGGTTGAAATTTCCTCTAATGATCGGTAATACTCCGATCTTCTTTGCATATTCCCTATTAATTATTCTCCGATCATCAACTACTTCGTTATTGATAGGATATAGATACTCTTTATCTTCAGGAGTTGGATTGTGAAACAAACTGCTTTCAGAACTGTCACCGGTGGAGTAATTTCGAGGAAATAGGTTTCCTCGGTCAGCCATGCACTAGCGGCCCTCCTTCTAGCACCAAAAACTGTTGAGGCTTGGAAAATCACAAGTAACAACAGTTAGGGATTCTCCCCAATAAACGTTCCCAACTAGCCCATTACTGTTTCGTATGGGGAATCCGTTCGGTTTACTGTCCGGCTACCATAGGTCAAGTAACAAATTAAAAGGTTTTACCAGTTGCGGCCTAGTCCACCATTTATATTTTTAGTTTTTTGTGTTTAAGTTATGATGTGCAAGTGCCTAACTAAAATGAAACTGATAGAGATAACGAGGAGTGTCACAATGTGATGCGCAGGTTCTTACCTCTCATCTTACCTCTCTCACATCTAAATCACAAACAACAAGAAACTAACTAAAACTAACTAACCTATCCCTAGGGAGAAGAATTATCAGTTAACGATGAGTAATGTATTTATGCACATGTATTAGGAACAATTACAGATAGCTGTTACTTATTTCATAACACATGAACATTAATAGAAATATGAACAACAAGATAGCTTATTGTTTATGACAACCTTCATTACTCATAGTGGAAATTTCACAAAATAAACCAGAGTACATTCATAACATGAAGGAATTCAGGGAGTTAGAACGATCTCACAGTTAATGGAAGTAAGCTGAAAATGAAATAGTTCACATTCAACTGATCCATAGAAAAACATTTGAAACATTCCACCAAATTTTCTCGAGAAGGAAACTTGTAACTCTTTATTGCAAAAAGAAGTAGTTCTTCTTACAATATACTCTCAAAAATTGCTTGGGAAAGAAGTCCTTTCTACATCTAAGTGCTCCTATATTTACACCAAAAAAAAAATCCTTTGGGCTACCCCTCGATGACTCTTGGGCTTCCCAAACTTTTTAGCTCCAAAATTTTTCTTGTAGTATGTGCTCATAACTTATACAATATATTACATTTTAAATCAAAATTTTATAGAACACTTTATGAAGAGAGGCCCGCTTGGTCATTTATGAAATTTTTCCATGCCTGGGCCTCTACTGCTATGCCTTAAAAATTGGGGGGTTCAAGAAAACAAATATTTATCTCATACTTAGTAGCCTGATTCTTAACTACTTCTATCCTCATTGGACTTAGGCGCAACTTCTCTTCTAGTAAGTGTATACTTACTGCTGCATGTGCCACTGCATTCTTCAGAATCTGTTCATATATATCCTTGACTTGTTGGATCTCTTGCTCATCTTCCTAATACCTGTTCTATAGATGTTCTATAAACAACTCATGTTCTGGTATCGCGTCCAATATTTTTTCTGCAGAAATCTAGCATCTGTTGTATGTGACAAGCACTCTCATGTAGTATTCAACACATACTCCCTTTGTTTTCTTTACAGCTTTCTTGAATTCTTCTGCAACATTAATTGAAAAATCCAATAAATCATATTCCCGTTTCAGACTCTGCTGGTCTTTAACTGGTAATTCTGCAGGAGACTCCTTATTTTCTTTGGTCCATACCATCCTTCCTATCAGAACCTCCAAAATATCTTGAGATCTGTCTAAAAAAATGAAGCGATGTCCAAAATTTCTTCTAATATGCTATCTATTTGTAAAATCTTACACCTTTCTTCCTCAATGCGCATTTGTAGTTGGTGGATCTTCCTTCTTTGAGCTAGAACATGTTCCTTCAAAGGATAGACATCTGTCTTCTGTTCCATAGCATCTTTCAGTGATATTGTCAATGAAATATTTTGTCCCTCCAAAACTGCTACCTGCATTTGATATTCTTTCTCTCTTTCTTCAGTGGTAGCCTTCTCTGATTCTAACTCAATGACCTTGTTTTTCAACTGGACCTTCTCTACACTTAGAGTTTCGTAGGACACCTGAAGGTCATTTTTCTCAGTTTTCAACACCTGGTGCTCTAATTGTAGCCTTTGTAATTCAGCTAAACTGTCCTGAGCACTCTTTTCTGTTTTCTCTGCAGAAACTTCTAAAGCCTCCTTATTTTCCTATAGATTCTGAAGCTCTGTTCTAGAAGTCTTAAATTCCTTCATCACGTCTTCGTATTTCCTCTTCAGCTTATAACCTTCCTCCCTCTCCTTCTTCAAAGTTTCTTTTAATTGTGCTACATTCTTTTTCGACTACTCGAGGTCTTTCATAAGCATGTCTACATTGTCTTCGGTTGCCTGGGTTAATGCCACCCCAGCTCTGGCTATCAATCTTGGATCTGCATCCGTTCCATGCATCAAGGTTTTATCCGTTATCTTCTTTCCTGATTGTCCCCCACTTTTAACCTTCTTCTTGGTTCTTTTTACAATCGTTTTCCTCTCCTTATCATAGAAGATAGTTTTGAAGTCAGGGATCTCCTCCCCTTCTATAGGAATGAAAGGGATCAAATTAATTCCAGAAAAAGAAGCTTGTCCCAGTGTACTATCAGAAGCTGCAGCAGGCTCTTAGGGATCAATATTAGATTCTTCGTGTCCTTGATCTGTGGAATCCTTTCCTCCTTGTGTATCTACCTAATCAATATTCTGTTGGTCTTTTTGAGATCCTGTTAATCTCAAACCTTCAGTTTCTTCTTGTCTTTTTTTTATCTCTGCTTCTTCATTTCTCTTTTTCTCCTCCTCTTCCTTCCTTGCTGCTTCCTCTGCAGCTCTCTTTCTTTGTTCTTCTTCATTCTTCAACCAACTCTCTACCTCCTGTGATAGCCTTATAGCATCTTCTTCCCTCTTTTTGGCCTCTTCATCTTCCACTTTCTTAGTCTTCTGTGAGGTTTTGTGCTTCCCTCCCACAGTAGTGATTTTCTGTTTAAATCTCTTTTTTAGGGCAGTCATGTTCTTTGCACTCTTGAATGTTTCCTTTTCCTTGTCCCAGAAGTTGGTATATTCAAAATGAATGCTTGCCTCTTTGCAGTGATCTGCTACCTTATTTTGGGAGTCATTCCTGTGAAAGTTCATTTCACCAAAATGGAAGTGCTCCAGCTCCTGCACAAATTCTGCAGTCTATTTTACCTTTCAAAACTCATAACTCCCTAGCCAAAAAGGTATGGAAGGATTTGCTGCCTTTTTATGTTCAAACAAGAAACTTCCCACATGATCAATATATACCTTCCTAACTGCTTCTTTATGTAGCACATAATCAGTGGCATAATTAGGGAGTAGAGAAGGTGCCTTGGAGCCACCATACATTTTGATATACATTCCTTCCTCAGTCAAATAATAGTTTCCATATTCCTCAATGACTTTGAATGCTTCTTCTGACATGCAGTTATATTCGGTTAGGAAAATTAGGGTGTACAAAGGCATGATGAAGTGTTCACATATCTCTCTGTAGTGGCTATAGTATTTGTGAGCCCAAAACAATTTATATGCTGTGTATACTGGGGTCTTGTCCCTATCCTAGTTACATCTCAAGGCTGGAAAAGACTGGGTACACAGTATACAGTCAACTAGGATAGAGCTCATGCAGAACTCTAACTTCTTCTGTGACACCCCTCCCAATGCTGCAGATATGCATGCTGAGAGACTATTAGACACTATGTTTGACCAATTAAATATTGTTCCTTGAGTGGCCACATAGAATATAATTGGTATCCATCCTATTTTGAAGCTTTTCCCGTGAGCTCTACCTAAAATCCTATTCAGCGTTTGTAACGTCCCCGACCTTCCAACCAACGAAGAGGACACTACTATACATCAAATCATCCGGGCATCTAGCCCCATGAACATGAACATATATACATATAGTGATGAAGCATGATACTTAAAACATAAAACATTTTACGAAGCATAATCATTCATATACACAACGAAAGAAAAACATATCAATCAACTTTCATGCATATATAGATCAGCATTTAACATGTATATCATCATTCATCAATGGTAAATATATAATTGTAGACACAAGTTAGGAAAGAGTACTTATCTTATAGAGAACTTGTTCCGCAACCAGCTACGTCACTGCAACGTTCCACCCAACCATAGGCCCGCGTGCTCCTTAATCTCTTAGCAATGTTGCCACCCTCAAACCGGGCATGATTCCCCAAGGAATAAGGAACTAACAGGCTTACACGTAGCCAAGGATAACAACACCACTAGGGTACACAGTTCAGCCAAGCCAACATAGTTGGGTTTATCAAGCAAACATCAGATTGGCCAAGCTAACAAAGTTGGGTTTATCAGGCCATCCAGGAGCCGAGAAAGGCTATATGCTAAGCTGGTGAGCCCATTGAAGAGCTATAGACACCAACACAAGGAATCATCCCTTTCTCTACAATGCAATCCCTCAGACCTTGATCTCCCTTCCAGTGCTATTCAGGGGTGGTGGAGAAGAAAGCCAACTCAGTAGCTCTATCTGTGTGGTTCTCAATCCACCAGGTTTATCAAGCACCTCAGGCCCTCATTCACCACTCCAATGCAGTCTGAGGACAAAACCACTGCATGCAAGCAACCAAGCAGCTATTCAAGCTTTTATAGGGGGAAGACATAGTTGACCAGAATGTAGGAACTCACAGCAGTCCTTCAAGCAATACCACCACAAAAGGGGAAAACAAAACCAAACAAATCATGGCAAATGACAGCCCATGATAAACCCTGATCCCACAACACACAAATCTCACTGTAGTCACTGGAAAAACTTACACAGATCGGGAATGGAAAATACCAGACTTCCAAACTCTGCATGAGAGATAAAATGCAATCCACAGAACTATGGATGCAATTATAGACACAATTTCAACGATGGGAAGAATAGAACATTAAGAAATCTTCCAATGGTGGAAAAATACACACTCTCTGTGTGATCAGAGAAGATAAAACAATCCACTAACCCTCAAATTTGTGAGGTGGAGGAGAACCAACATCCCTGTAGGCCAACAATCTGTACGAAAAAGGGAAGGAGAACACCCAACAATCGAAATGTGGAACCTTTAACTTAGTCTACATGAAGAAACTAAACAACCATGATCGGGGTAGTGGACAGGCCAACAGACGCGTCGTGGGGAGAGAGTGAGTGAGCGTGGGTGTGGTGGTGGTTTTCCTACCAGCCAATCACTGTCCCAACTAACAATTGAAATACTTAAGGGTGGTGGTGACACATGGCTTTCCCCCATGACTCAATGTTCAACATTCCCCTTCCTTATCCTTTGGAATCATGCCCCTTCTCAATTTAGTTGCCACGAACATAGCTGGTTGGGTTATTTAATTAAAATGTTTGTTTACATGATGCCACAATTATTTTGTATGTCCTGATATACCATCGGTGACCATTCCCAAAATAGAAACACAACATAACCAAATCGATGGTGGGGCCTTGGCCTTTAGCTCCGCACCAATATTATTTACAATATGTGTATCATGTATTTTTAATGCAAGCGGGGTTAAAACCAGGGTATTACATTCCCCTCCCCCTTCAATAGTACTGTCCTCAGTGCTTTACAAAATTTGAACAAAATGCTACACTGGTACCGTCTCAGTGTTCCATAGGCTTGAACAAAAATGGATGTGCCAATCGCATGGCATCCTCCAACTCCCACGTAGCATCTCCAAGTCTGTAGTGCTCCCATTGCACCTTTACCTACCCTATGGCTCATTTCTGGAGCATTGTGACCTTCATGTCGAGGATGCGCATTGGCGACTTGATTTGGAACTCTCCCTCGGGTTCCACCTGGATCACATCCCATTTTATCACATGGTTAGGACCATGTACATATTTATTAAGCAAAGAAACATGAAGAACATTATGAGCTCTAGTACTAGTAGGCAATGCAAGTCTATATGCAACTGGCCCTATTCCTTCAAGCACCTCAAATGACCCACAGTATCTCAGTGACAGCTTGGCACAACTTCCAAGCTTCAATGAACTTTTATTTTCCTTCACTCTGAGGTAAACATGATCCCCAACACTGAACTCTCTGTTCATCCTATGCTTATCTGCATAGATTTTCTGTCTGTCCTGTGCTACTTTCAGATTCTTCCTGATCCTTACAACCTCTTGCTCCATTTCCTTGAGCAATTCTGGTCCAAGCACAAATCTGTTCACTGGGTTATCCCAAGTCACTAGTGTCCTACACCTTCTTCCATACAAGGCTTCATACGGACTCATCCCCAAGGATGCCCGTTGTCCATTGTTGTAAGCAAACTATACCAAGTGTAAGTAATCTTCCCACTTGGTTGGTTTGTCCATCACATACATGCAAAGCATATCTTCAAGCACCTGATTAACTCTTTCTATCTTCCCATCTGTCTGAGGATGGTAGGCAGTGCTGAAGTTTAGCTTTGTACCCAAATCTACAAACAACCCCTTCCAGAAATTGGAAGTGAACTTGACATCTCTGTCAAAAACTATTGCCTTCGGCAATCCATGCAATTTGAAAATCTCCTTCATGAAGATCTTTGCAATGTCATCAGTCTTTTGCATAGACTTCACTGGTATAAAATGTGCTTCTTTAGTCAACTTGTCTACTACAACCATGATGGAATCATGTTGTCTCCAAGTCATTGGCAATGTTGTAATAAAATCCATGGAAATAACTTCCCATTTCCATTCCAGAACCAGCAAAGGCTGCAACAAACCTGCTGGATGTTGATGCTCAACATTTACCTATTGACATTTCATGCACCTTGAAATGTATTCAGCCATGTCCTTTCTCATACTTGGCCAAAAGTACTGCCTTCTAGTTGTAGCAATTGTCTTTTGATATCCTGAGTGACTAGAATACAGAGCTTGATGGATTTCATACATAACAATTCTCCTCAAATCTGCTACATTCAAAATATAAATTCTACCTTTAAAAGTGAGAAGTCCATCTTCTTCCAATTTATATCCCTCATACCTCTTCTCAATATTTTGCTGCTACAATTTGTCTTTTACCTGCTCATACAATTCATCTACGGCAACATGATTAACAGTTTGTTGCCTCAATTCTGATTGGAAAATACTAAGAGATGCCACATGCATTTCCTATACCTTCCTGTTGAGTGCATCAACTACCTTGTTCTATTTTCCTTTTATGTGCTTGATTTCAAAATCAAACTCACATAGAAATTCTATCCATCTCGCTTGCCTAGTATTCAGAGTAGGCTGATCAAACAAATACTTCAGGCCATAGTGATCTGTGCTGAGTTCAAATCTTCTACCCATCAAGTAATGTCTCCACATCTTGAGAGCATGTACTATGGCTGCAAGCTCTAGATCATGAGTGGCATAGTTATTCTCATGCTCCTTCAACTTTCTTGATTCATAACATATCATGTGGTTGTCTTGCATGAGGACTCCTCCAATCCCTTGTCTGCATGCATCAGTACACACCACAAAGTCTTTCTCTGGGTCTGCAACTTTCAATACTGGTGCACTGGTGAGAATATTCTTCAACCGCTGGAAGCTTTCTTCACACTTCGAAGTCCATTCAAACTTTATTCCCTTCTTTTGCAAAGAAGTGATGGCATGTGCAACCTTGGAAAATCCTTCAATGAATCTCTTGTAGTATCCTGCAAGTCCCATAAAAGATATTACATCCATTACATTTCTTGGAGTAGGCCAATTCATAATGGCTTCAATCTTTTCAGGGTCTACTGATATACCCTCTTCTGAGATAATGTGACCCAAATACTGAATTCTATCCCTGTAGAAGTCACACTTTCTCAGATTTTCATACAGCTGATGTTTCCTGAGCACTTTCAATGTCAATCTCAAATGCTCTTCATGCTCTTCCTCATTCTTAGAATAAACAAGAATGTCATCAAGGAAAACAAGAACAAACGTGTCCAAATACTTACTGAAGACACTGTTCATAAGGCACATAAATGTGGCTGGTGCATTTGTGAGACCAAATGGTACCACTACGAACTCATAATGTCCATACCTTGTCCTGAAGGCTGTCTTATGAATGTCTTCATCCTTGATTCTCACCTGATGGTAACCAGACCTCAAGTCAATCTTGGAAAATACCTTCGCTCCTCTCATTTGATCAAAGAGGTCATCAATCCTGGGCAAAGGATATTTATTATTCACAGTAACCTTGTTCAACTGTCTGTAATCGATACATAATGTGAGTGTACCATCTTTCTTCTTTACAAACAGAACCGATGCTCCTTAAGGAGACACACTCGGTCAAATATACTTATTTTCCAACAGCTATTGCAGTTGCATATTCAACTCTATCATCTCTGGTATACTCATCCTGTAGGGTGTCTTGGACACTGGTGCTGCTCCTAGCACAAGTTCAATGGTGAAATCAATGTCCCTCTTTGGAGGAAGCCCTATAATCTCATCAAGAAACACATCCTTGAGTTCTTGTAACACCTGATAGTCCTCCAACCTAGGAGTTTCATCTCCTGTTGGTTCCATAATATGAGCTGCATACAACTGGCAACCCTTCCTATAGAACTTCTTCAACTGCATTGCTAAAAACTGGCTTACTGAAATTACTTTCGGAATACCTTTCACAACTACCAAGTTTCCTGCTTCATCCATGCATTCGAAAGTCTTGTTATAACAGTCAAGCTTCACTCGGTGAGCTTCTAACCAATCCATTCTAATGAGAACATCATAGGAACCAAGCGGTAGAACATTCAGATCTACACAAATGATCAATCCATCCATAACCAATGGACATTTCTCTACCACTTCACTGACCTTTCTCTTAGTTCCAGTGGCTAGCTGAACTAACCAATATTTTCTATGCTTTACCTTCTTAAAAGCACAACTCCCCACTACCCTAGGAGTGATATAACTGTGAGTAGAACTAGGGTCAATCAAAATAGAAACAGATTGTTCGACAATCTTACCTACAAATTCAACCACAGTTGACTGATGATCTACCTGGCGGTCCTCCAATGCTACATAAATTCTAGGGACTGCTCTGGCTACCTGACCCACTGTTTCTACTCCCTGAATGTTATAAGCTGGTCTTGCACTTTCATTCCCAAGTGGACAATATATATGCAAGTGAGGTCCTTCACATTTCCAACATTTGAATGGACCTTTATTCGAATGTGTCTCTTTAGAATTTCCACCTGTCACTCCAACTGGATTACTCATAGCTTGGGATGTGGCTGCTTCTGCTGATTCCTGAATCTGAAAGGTTTGAAACCTTTCTTTCTTTGGTCAAACTTTTCATTCTTCTTGTCCTTCCATGCCTTATGGTAATCAAGTTTACCTTTTCTTTGCTCATAGAAATATTTAGCCTTTCTTATTACTTATTCAAGAGTTCTCGACTCATAGAACTCAATTCTATCTTTGTAGGCTTGAGGCAATCCACTTAGAAACCGTTGGATCTTCACTTTTTCATCTCTGATGTACCGGACATACCTCAACAATTCCAAGAATTTATTTGTATATTCATCCATGGTTTGCTGTCCCAATATCAGCTCATGGAACTCCTTGATATTTTCATCATAATACCTATCAAAAAGGTATTTCTACCTAAAATACTTCTTGAACTGTTTCCACTTCAATTTTCTGTAATGTCCCCTTTTTGGAATTTTTTTAAAATGCCCAATTTTCCAATTTTTTCTCAATTTTGGCTCTTGACTAGTTTTGATGTCTAGACCTCCAAATTGACCCAAATGCTTCCAAATTTTCTCTGAAGGTACATGAATGATAATATAACTTAATATCATTCTCATGTATGTTTTTTTACCTCCCAATTACATCTACAAACTTGTTTAATGTTCTGTTCAAAGTAAGAGCCTTTACTAGCAAATTGGGGCTCCAATTCCCCTGGGTAATTGCTGGAAATGGCTTCACAAATGATCCCAAAGTCACTTGAATTTATTAACAGAGGATGGTTATGTGTAAGGGACCTTTTCAAAGTCTCAAATGCATCATGGTTCAGTTTATACAGTCTGTTATAACTCTTTCCAAAACAACTCCCAAGTCACAATTTCGACCCTTGGGGAAAATGCACCAAATATTCTCCCAATGCAATAAAAATGAGTAAAATGTCTTCCAATTCTTAATTAATGAACATGAGACTTGAAATACACATGGAATTACCATGGAATATATCAAAATGGAGTGGAAATGGTCATTGTTTGCTCATTAAAAGTCATTTTGACATACAACTCTTGGGAATTTCGATTTGAAACTTTCTAAGAATGAAGAAAAAAGAATATTGAACTGATTACAATCATAAATGGACAATTAAAGGCTCTACCAATTCGAAATCACCAGCATTACAATGGTTCACAACAAGATAGTGGGGGAATGACACTATTTCTTCATTGTTAAACATTTTTACATGAATTCTTTTGGGTATTTCAACCTGAGAGTATTCTGAACATGAAATACAGAGCATATACATCATCACATAATATAATTGGCATTATAATATTGCCCAAAGAGATCAATATCTCACCGAAAGCGAAATCCCTCCATTGGCATGAATATGGTGTGAAAACTGGAAATAGTTGAGAGAGAGTGTTGCAATAGAAGAATCCACATGATTTCCTATAGCTTACACCTGCAAATAAGACTCCATTAAATCTCCATGAAATACCTGAGTGGCCTTTCCAAACACCAACTAGGATGGGAATCTTTTACCCTCGAAATTGGCTTAAGCAAGAAAACTAGTCATCCACTAGCTCTCACAATTCACAAATGAGCAAAAACTCCTTCTCATGGCTGATCCTTGTATTTTATAAACATTATTTGTATTCTAAGGGTACAAATCCATCCATAAACCAAAGCCAAGTTGAATTGGTGTGGCTACTCATGCTATGCCATGTGGCCTCTCTCTTCACCTTCCCTCTTCTCCCAAATTTGAGCAGGAGCCTCTTGGCCTTCTCCAACTCCCAAATTCCACCTCTAAGATGATCTATTCAGTCCTAACATGTCAGTATGTCAGTATTTCAGTCTTCATATCTTACTTGTGTCATAACTGTCATAGAATCTCCATCATTGGTGTCATAGATGTCATAAATGTAAGGGGAATCTAGCCAAGTGTCCATGAAACTCCCATTTGGCTCTTCCTCTCCCATGTAAGTTAAAATTCATCCAAAATTTGACCTATGAAGTATATGGACAAGTATATTAGCCTTATAATCCATCCAAAAACATTAGGATTCCCATATATTTGAATTTTCAAGAGAAAGATACCATTTAACATAGGAATTCTAGCTAGTGTGGGTCCCATAGTCTCCATGTGTCTTCATGCTCCATTGCCACTTCCATTTTCTCTTGTATTTATTTAATAAGCTACATTATTAAATATTTATCCACTTCTAATGTCTAAACATCATTTATTGTCCCCATTATTCCAAATATCAAAGCTTCCACCCCCAACCTAGGAAACTAGTGATTTTCCTCCTTGGCAATTATTTGACTTTTAGCATCCCTTTGACAACTTTCATGAACATGGAAAATGTGATTTGGCCATTGTGGCCCAATGAAAAATTTGGGACATTACATTTCCTTTCACTGAACTTCTTTACCTTCTTGAAGTGTTCCCACCAAATGGACGCCCTTCCATTCAGATTAAATATGGCAACTCGTGCCTTCATGTTTCCTGAATAATCCTGCACCTGAAAGTACTTCTTTATCCCAAGAATCCAAGCTTCAGCTTCTTGTCCCATCTTTATCTCACCATCAAATGTAGGAGGTTTGGATTTCCTAAATTCATCTCAAGAGCGATCCCTATGGTACCTTCTCCTTTTCCTTTTAGGATAAGATGAACTTGTATCTCCACTGGATTTTTCAGAGTCCGATGATCTGCTACAAGTCCTTCTCCTTCTCCTAGTGCTACTCTTACTTCCTTCTGGCCTTGATGTATCTTGTCCAGAATCTATCTTTTTCTATAAATCTATCAAACTCTGCAATATGGAAACTTTCAACTGATGTCACTCTTCCTAGGCTTTAACCAAGCTTCTCATGGTGGCCGCAACCTTGGACGGTGTCCCCTGGAATCTCCTTCCATTAGAATCTATGTCATCATTTCCATTACATAATTTTTCTCCCATGGAATTTTCTGCTTGCTCGTAAGAATCCTGAGCATCATACCCATCATGGGTTCTCATGACTGAACCACCTCTTGCTTTACCACACTGTTCTTTCTGGAGTACTGCTCTTGGAATTTATCTAAAGTTCTGCAAATGTGTTAGTAGCAAACGGTTAGATGCATAACATTAATATAAATCAAAACTACTTACCTTTTCTTATGGAAATTTTTATAAACAACAATTATGCTAAAACACAGAATTTTCCTTATTTCTTTTCATCCCTGTGACCGCTGATAATCTGCTGAAATCCATTGAAAACCTGCTGGAAGACAGTCAAAAACTGCATGAAAAATCACTGAGAATTTCTTTCGAAAAGCCTAAATTTACTTAGGATCAATCGGACCTATTCCCAGCTATTTTTCTGATTCTACGGTGGTCAAATCAACTACACTTCCGATCTACATCGATGAGCAAATCGACTGTTCATCAGTGTACTGTTCGCTTACTCCTTTCTGGCATTTCAGTGGGAAAAACGACTAAACTCCTGCTCTGTATCGATGAGAAAATCATCTGTTGATCAGGTGCACAATCTCTTGAGCATTTGCAATGGTGAAAAGTGTTCCTTCTACAGTTTTTGGGGGCGAATCGGCTGAGCTTTCGATCGACGATGTCAACTACTGCTCGTCGGGTCTTCTCCTTACTAATCTCCCGGTGTGTCAGCGACTGAAATCTCCAATTTATTCTGTTGTATTGGTCCGTAGTGGTCTATCATTCCACAATGGTGGCCAACAATCCCATTATAATTTCCATAGACCAAAGCTTGTTGGCGTTCGGAGCAGCATCCTACTGTGGCATCGGACACTCAATCCTCTAGGTGTTTGCAACGACAGTTTCCAAAAGCCCTAATAACTCTTTCACAGTGTTGGTACTCTCGAGCACACACCACCATAGTATGTTATCGGAACTCAGAACCGTTATACATTAAACACCTCGGCATCGGTGGGTGGAGAGACTAGTGCCTTGGTGGGATAGTTTTCAAGGCTTCTGCAACGGTAGCCCATGATCTCCCTATGTCTTCCACGCCCACAAGCCCATCGACGGTCGAAAGCACTAGCTGCTACGGCATCAGAGGGATAATTGACTAATCAGCCGCAATGGCGGGTCACCTTCATTGAACTTTTTTCGATCGGCGATCCGATCCACTAACATTTCCCGAAGGTTGATGATCTCGTGCCTTAGAGAAAATTTTGAATTTTCTTCTTGCCTTGTCTTCCACTGCATTGGCTCTTCCATATTCTATTCATTGGTGATTCCAATGACTATTCTCCTCTGATTTGTTAGTTTTTCAACATTAAGCTAGCATTATTAGGATCTTTAACTGAGAGAATAACAAGCACATCAATCAAACATAAGAGACAATGAACACAGTGTTTTTCCTTGGGGAAACCATAAATGGAGAAAACTCTGCAACTTCCTCAGAGATAGAATCAACACCAAAATATAAAATCCCAATATAGTAAGTGATCTCTCGACAATAATAACCTTCTTCTTATCTAGCCCCAGTGTATTCTCCTTCCTCAACTATGCACTACACTTGAGTGTGTATGAGTTGTGTGCTAAATAGAGACTCCAACTCTCTATTTATACTAATCCTGGCATGACTAAAACCCTACTAGAGGCAACCTCTACTAGGAGAGTCTAATAAGCATAGTGCCCCAGAACTGTGGGGACTTTAACCCTTAGACAATCGGAGGGTTACCCACAATGACTTGAAATGACTTGTTTACATAATACATCCTCCTGATGGGAACATCAAGGCATGAAAACATGACTCAATTACATAATAGATACATCCTAGAATAAACATCGGGTTAGAAGACATAAGATACATAGATGAATACAATTCGAAGTTATAAATACATCAACACTCCCTCTTAACTAGGAAGGTATTATTTCGACACAATTTTCAGCACTGGTCTTCTTCTCTGTATCAACTGGATCATCTCGTCATCTTCAAGTCTTCTTTGTCTTCGAGTCTTCTTTGTCTTCAAGTCATCTTCTTCTTCAAGTCTTCTTCATCACGGGATCTGCATCATAATGACTACTGGCTCATCATTGCTAGATCATCACTCGATCTAGATCGTCATCAAGTCTGGATCATCATCAAGTCTGAATCATCTCATCTAGATCACTTGATTTGGATCATCATCAAGTATGGATCATCATATGCTATCTCATAATGGTTCTATCTCGATTCTTCTCATCATAGGAATTTATACAGAGTCAATCCTGTAGGCCTACCCTTCATGTAGGTCTTCATCAGCGCTTATATCTGAAACTTCAGTCAGAATGACCCACCCAACTCTTACATATGACCACATCTTGTCAGAAAGGCATGCCCAACACTCACATATGACCTCATCTTGTCAGAAAGGCCCAACACTCACATCTAACCTCATCTTGTCAAAAAGGCTCAGCACTTATATTCGATCATGTGCAAGCACATCGCATCGATAAGGATCTGCACTTACATCTGACCCCATCTTGTCAGAAAGGCACTGCACTTACATCAAACCTCATCTTGTTAGAATGGCACAACACTCACATCTAACCATGTGTAAACACATCATGCCAGAATGGCTCAGCACTTATATCCGACCTCATCTTGTTAGAAAGGCTCTGCACTTACATTCGACCATGTGTAAACACATCGCATCAAAAGGGCATGCACTCACATCTGATCATGAAGGAACTAAACCTATCATCGCATCAGAATGGCCCCCAGTCCCAGACTAAGCTACCTGGTAACTGACCAGATGCCTCCATTCCCAGAATGGAAGTTTCCCTTACATCTGACCTACTTGTCATAATGGTCAACACTCACATCTAACATGGGAGGAACTTA
Organism: Pseudotsuga menziesii; assembly: GCA_001517045.1. NCBI lineage: Eukaryota > Viridiplantae > Streptophyta > Pinopsida > Pinales > Pinaceae > Pseudotsuga > Pseudotsuga menziesii. Next base: position 160,644 of record LPNX010614113.1, on the reverse strand, counting down.
ATCCTTTAGCCATGAAAGAATGGTTCAGCCCTTACATCTGATCAAGTGGGAACACATCCCTCTCTCACATTAAAATGGCTTATCAGTCCTAGACTGAGTTTTCCTGGTAACTGACCAAGTGCCTCCATTCCCAGAATGGCAGTTGCCCTTACATTTGTCCTACTCAACAGAATTTCCAACACTCATATCTGACATGGAAGGAACCTAAATCCTCTGACCATGATAGAATGGCTTAGCCCTTACATCTAATCATGGAAGGAACCAATCCTCTCACCATGTCACAATGGCTATGGGTCTCATCACTTTCCCTTGGAGGAAACCTCGATTTGGATAACACCAAGCTTCTCCTTGAAGTACTAGAACTTCAGCCTAGCCATTGGCTTCGTCAATACATCAGCTATCTATTCCTCTATCACAACATACTGAAGCTTCACTGCTCCCCTCTACACCATATCCTTGATATAGTGATACTTGATCTTTATATGCTTCGACTTGTCATGGAACACTGGATTCTCTGACAACTTCACGCAACTCTGGTTGTTACAATGTATACAAGTAGCATCTAACTAGGGATCAAATATATCAGACAGTAGCTTCCTCAGCCATATTGCCTCACAACTAGCTGAACAAGCTATGCCATACTATGCTTTAGCTTTACTCAGTGCCACATAGGATTGCTTCCTGCTAAACCAAGAGATCACACCTGATCCCATACTGAAGCAACACCCCAAATTTCTCTTCCTATCGATGGTACTTCCTGCCCAATATGAATCGACATAACCCTCCAGGTTAATCTTCTAATTCAACTCATACTTGAGCCCATAATCGATTGTACCCCTCAGGTACCTCAGAATATGCTTTGCAGCAATCAAGTGAACATTTCTCGGATCTGTCAAGAACTGGCTCAAGGTGGTCATAGCAAAGCAAATGTTTGGTCTTGTGTTTGTCAGGTACATCAAGGACCCAATCATCTGACGATACATCGTGGCATCAACCGACTCTGATGAAGCATCACTCAATAGATTCAGGTTCGATGCCATAGGTGTGGCCATGGATTTGCAGTCCATCATCCCAAACATCTTTAGGATATCTACTGCATACTTCCCTTGTCCAAGAAAGATTCCATCTGCACCATGCCACACCTCCATGCCTAAGAAATAATGCATCATACCCAAGTCCTTCATTTCGAACTCGGCAGCAAGATTTCTTCGTATCAGCAATCAACCCATCCATACTTGTTACAAACATATCATATACATAAAGTAGGAGCATCACTGGGTTGCCATCTTCAACCTTGTAGTACAGGTTGGAATCTGCTTTACTCTTTGTAAAGCCCAAACTGGATAGAAAGCTGTCAATCCTGCCGTACCAAGTCCTGGGTGCCTGTTTCAAACTGTATAGGGATTTCTTCAATCTACATACATGAGACTCTCTGTCATGTGTCCCAAAACCAAGTGGTTGTTCTACATACACTTCCTCTTCTACTACACCATTCAAGAAAGCAGTCTTGACATCCATCCGGTGTATATTCCATTTCATCACTGCAGCCATAGCAAGTACTGATCTGATGGAAGTGTATCTAGCTACAGGTGCAAAGGTTTCTTCATAATCTATTCCTTCCTTATGAGAGAAACCCCAAGCCACAAATCTTGCCTTATACTTTTAAATGCTACCATTTGCAGCATGCTTGATCTTGTAGATCCATTTAAAATTTACAACTGACTTCCCTTCTAGTCTTGGGACAACATCCCAAACATCATTCTTCATGGTCAATTGGTATTCTTCGATCATAGCATCCTTCCATTCTTTCTGTTCTGTCGCTTCTTCATAACTAGAAGGTTCTTTATCAATGAAATCACATAGTAAAGCTACATACCCAAAGTAGGATCTGGTCCTCTTTCTTTGTCTGTGATTCTCTTCTGGAGCCCCATATCTTTCTGCACCTTGGATAATTGCATGTACCCAAGCAGGTTTCCTCTTATGAGGATTCTTCTCCAGAGGTGGATCTATAGGTCTTTGTGGTTCTTCAAATTCTCGATCTTCTTCTTGAATTTCTTCGTTCATGGTTGTATCATGAATTCTGGGTGCTTCTGCTTCTTCAGGTTCTTCAGCGGGTCTCTTTCTGGATTTTTTGTAAGCTGTGTCTTCATCAAATGTCACATTCCTGCTGATGTCAATCTTCTTGTATCCTGGGAAATATATTCTGTAAGCCTTCGAGCTTTAAGAGTATCCCACAAATATACCCTTCTTTCCTGAAGGATCTAATTTTGTTCTCTTCTCTTTTGGAATGTGTATGTATACAGGACAACTGAATATTCTGAGATGGATGACTTCTGGTTTCTTGCTAGAGAAGACTTCTTCAGGAGTCTTGTTCTCAAGTACTCTATGTGGAGTACGGTTCTGCACATACACCGTTGTTCTGGCAGCTTCAGCCCAAAGATGCATAGGAAGATCTTGATCATGAAGCATATCTCTTGCAGCTTCCATGATAGTTTTGTTCTTCCATTCCATAATCCCATTCTGTTGTGGATTATAAGGAGTGGACAACTCCCTCTTAATCCTTGATTCTTTACATAGCTCTTTGAATTCATTCGAAGTGAATTCTCCACCATTATCTGATCGAAATGTCTTGATCTTTTTTTTAGTGTGATTTTCGATCAAGGCTTTGAATTCCTTGAACTTGCTGAATACTTTGTCTTTGTTCTTCATGAAGTAAACCCATGTCTTCCTAGAAAAATAATCAATAAAAGAAACATAATATGCATACCCGCTTAGTGAGTTTGATGACATAGGACCGCATATATTGGAGTGGATGATTTCCAAGATTCCTTTTGCTTTTCTTTCACTACTTGGAAATGTCTTCTTTGTGTTCTTTCCTTTTGCACATCCTTTGTAGACCCCGTCATGTTTTGCTTGTATTTCTAGAAGACCTTCAACAACTTTGCTTGCAAGAGGTAGTGCTCTATAATGCACATGTGCAAGCCTTCTATGCCAAAGTTCACTTGGCTCTACTGTGTCATGGACCATGGCTTGTTCTGGATGGCCCTTCAATTTGTACAAAACTCCTTCTTGTTCTCCAATCACCACCACATCATCGATAGTCTTTCCTTTTGGCCACATGATGACTTGACCATCTATGAATGCAACCCTCATTCCTTTTGCATCCAATTCTGATATGGAGAGAAGGTTCTTCTTGAGTCATGGCACAAACAATACTTCCTTCATTGTTAGAGACTTTCCAGAGTCTAGTTTATAGGAAGATTCCCCACTACCTTTTATTGGATATTGGTAGTCATCTCCTAGCTTTACCTTGTGAGGTGATTCATGTTCTAAAAGTATCACAAAGGGTTCCTTGAATCCAGTCATATGTTTGGAGGCCCCACTATCAGTAAGCCAATCATCACTTCCATGAGTAATGTTTCCCGTGAGAGGGGAGATCAAAACATATTCATCCTCACTTGAAGAATCTTTGCTTTCATATCTGGTTCTCTTCGATGAAGGTTCATCATCCTCTACAGCATGAGCATGATGTCTTCTCTTGCTTCCCTTCTTCTTGTGAGAGCTACTTTTATTCTTAGGACAATCTCTAGCAAAGTGTCATTTTTCATCACATGTATAGAAAATGAACTTAGACCTATCTCTAGGCTTTCTAGAGTTATTCTTGTGATGAGTGTACTTACTTCTGTGATTGCTCGATCTGGGTTTCTTGGATTGTACTATGAGAGCTTGATCTTCACTTCCCATCTTCTCTTCTTGAGCTGCTATCCGAGCTTCTTCTTGAGAACATTCTTCCCACAATCTACTGAACTTGACTAACTTCTTTCTAGCACAGATCCCTTGAATGAAAGAGTCCCATGTCCTAGGGAGACCATTCAAGGTGGTCATCACAATTTTTACATTCTCCACTTCTTCATCTACTGCTTCTAATTGTTCCTTGATCTAAGAAACCCTTGTGAAGTAAGAATGGATGGTCTTTGCATTCTGAATCTTCACATTCTTTAGTTGGTTCCTCAAGTTCATCTTCCGGTTTATGTTCTTCCCTTCAAACAATTTGGTTAGGGAATCAAACATAGCTTTAGGTGTCTTGAGAGAGGACACCTGTGGGATAAGGTGATCCTTAATAGAATCAGCAATGATCCTCTTTTCCATAACCAAATTCTTCTTATGCAAGGCCTTAGCCTCATCTCCCTCTGGGATTGGAACCTCCTCATTGATGTAGGAGTCCAACTCATTTTCTTCCAGGACCAGGGAGATCCTATACTTCCAGGCTCAGAAGTTATCAGCTCCCTCAAGCTTTTCATCAAGCTTGGTATGATGAGACATCTTAACTGAGAACCTCAAATGGAAATACAAAATATTTAGATCTTACCAGGTCAAGATGTCGGATCTGGATTTGGAGCTGAAATCCTGCAGTACTGGATTAGGAGCAAATTACGGTTTTGGTTTTCTTGAGTTTTGTCCACCTAAATTCCTTGAAATTTATCCCTAACTTCGATTTTGGGGAGGAGATCAATCCAGGCCTGGGATCACTGAAAAATTCATCTTCTGTGAAAAGCTCTAATTTCCCACAGTAGTGTTGGGCCCAAAACTGAAAAACCTCAGAATTGGATTCTTCTTTGACAGAAAGATGCTCCCTAAGGAGGAGAGTTATTTCACCTTACTTTTGCTGAAAATATATGGAGGAAGATACAGAAACTAGGAATCCCTAGTTCCCACAGTTGCACAATGTCTTCTCCTCAGGTTAGCTCTGATACCATGTTAGTTTTTCAACATTAAGCTAGCATTATTATGATCTTTAACTGAGAGAATAGCAAGCAAAAAAATCAAACACAAGAGACAATGAACACAGTGTTTATCCTTTGGGAAACCATAAATGGAGAAAACCTCGCAACTTCCTCAGAGATAGAATCAGCACCAAAATAAAAAATCCCAATACAGTAAGTGATCTCCTGACTGCAGTAACCTTCTTCTTATATAGCCCCAGTGTCTTCTCCTTCCTCAACTATGTGCTACACTTGAGTGTGTATGAGTTGTGTGCTAAATAGAGACTCCAGCTCTCTATTTATACTAATCCCAACATGACTAAAACCATACTAGGGACGACCTCTACTAGGAGAGTCTAATAACCCTAGTGTCCCGAAACTACAGGGACTTTAACCCTTAGACATTCGGAGGGTTACCCACAATGACTTGACATGTCTTGTTTACATAATAGATCCTCCCAATTAGAACATTGGGGCATGACAACATGACTCAATTACATAATAGATACATCCTAGAATAAACATTGGGTTACAAGACATAAGATACATCAACACGATCGCTGATGATCCTGCTCCTTAGAAAACTTTCAAAAATTATGCCCCATAGACGGTCAGAGGCTCTACCCGTCAGATGCATAGTTGTCTAGCCATCTGCAATGGTGGGTGCTTGATTAACTATTTTCCACCGACGTCCATCGGTGGTCTCATCAACTAACTTTCGTTGATGATTTCAACACTTAAACAAAATTTTGAAACTTTCTTCTTCTGTCGGTGGTCGGAACCACTAAGCGCTACGCGTCGGTGTTTTATTCCACACAGCAGCTGCAATGGTGAACTATCAAATAGCTAAGCATCGACGATCCAACTATCTAAGTGTTTCGATTTGCCGATAGCCAAACACTTAGAAAAATTCTAAATTTTATTTTACTGCTTCGGCGGTCGGAGGCTCTATCCATCAGAAGGATAGTCCTATAGCTATCCACAATGGTAGGTCTACAATCCCTTGATCCCTTCTGTTGTTCATCGATGATGAATACCACTAACCTACTTCAATGGCCGACGAAGTCAATACTTAGAAAATTTTAGAACTTTTGTGCCATCGATGGTCAGATCAACTATCCATCGAGTGGATAGTCCTTTAAGTAGCCGCAACGATGAATGCATCATCTGCTAACCTCTGCCGACATTTTGGCGATTGCTTCATTATAGTGGCGTCGATTGTTGATGACTTTTAACACTTAGGAAAATTTTCATGGATTTCCTTGCCGCGAGTCCCTCGTCGGGTGGTCTTCCAACTAGATGATCCAATGCATTAGCGGGACTTCAGACTAAGTCCTCCGATGATCCGATGATCCCATACTTAGAGGAATTTCCAAAAAATTCTTCTATCATGTACAGGTTTTCTTCTATTTTTCCTAGTTTCTTCTAGGCAGTAGGTAACCTGCCTCTACTATCTGATCTGTCATGGCCCATTTAGGCCCATGTTGCAACCAGAGCTCTGATACCACACTGTAACATCCCCAACCCTCCGACCAATGAAAAGGATGCTACTATACGTCAAATCATCCGGGCATCTAGCCCCATGAACATGAACATACATACATATAGTGCTGAAGCATGATACTTAAAACATAAAACATTTTACGAAGCATAATCATTCATATACACAATGGAAACAAAACATATCAATCCACATTCATGCATATATAGATCAAAATTTAACATGTATATCATCATTCATCAATGGTAAATATATAATTGTAGAAACAAGTTAGGCAAGAGTACTTATCTTATAGAAAACTTGTTCTTCAACCAGCTACGTCGCTGCAATGTTCCACCCAACCATAGGCCCACGTGCTCCTTAATATCTTAGCAACGCTTCCACCCCCGATCCAGGCATGATTCCCCAAGGAATAAGGAACTAACAGGCTTACACGTAGCCAAGGATAACAACACCACTAGGGTACACAGTTTAGCCAAGCCAACAAAGTTGGGTTTATCAGGAGAACAACATATTAGCCAAGCCAACAAAGCTGGGTTTATCAGGCCATCCAGGAGCTGGGAAAGGCTATATGCTAAGCCAATGAGCCCATTGAAGAGCTACAAACACCAACACCAGAACCAGCTTGGCTTCGAGAACACCCACACACACCCAACAGAAGGAATCAGGCCTTTCTCTACAACATAGTCCCTCAAACCCTGATCTCCCTTCCAGTGCTATACAGGGGTTGTGTAGAAGAAATCAAGCTCAGTAGCTCTGTCTGTGTGGTTCTCAAACCACCAGGATCATCAAGTACCTTAGACCCTCATTCACCACTCCAATGCAGTCTGAGGACAAAACCACTGCATGCAAGCAGCCAAGCAGCTATTCAAGCTTTTACAGTGGGAAAACATAGTTGACCAAAAAGTAGGAACTCACAGCAATCCTTCAAGCGATACCACCACAAAAGGGAAAAACACAGCCAAGCAAATCATGGCAAATGACAGCCCATGATAAAACTTGAGCCCACAGCACACAAATCTAACTGCAGTCGCTGGAAAAACTTACACAAACTAGGAATAGAAAATACCAGACTTCCAAACTCTACGTGAGAGACAAAACGTAACCCACAGAATTATGGATGTAATTACAGACACAATTTCAACGATGGGAAGAATAGAACATTAAGAAATCTGCCAATGGTGGAAAAAGACACACTCTCTGCATGATTAGAGAAGAGAAAATAATCCACCAGCCCTCGAATTCATTAGGCAGAGGAGAACCAACATCCCCGCAAGCCAACAATCTATACGAAAAAGGGAAGGTGAACCCTGAACGATCAGAATGTGGAACCTTTAACTCAATCCGCGTGAAGAACTGAACAACCATGATCGAGGTAGTGGATAGGCCAACAGACGTGTCGTGGAGAGAGAGTGAGTGGGAGTGGGCGTGGTGGTGGTTTTCCTACCAGCTAAGCGCTGTCCCAACTAACAATGGAAATACTTAAGGGTGGTGGTGACACATGGCTTTCCCCCATGACTCAATGTTCAACATTCCCCTTCCTTATCCTTTGGAATCATGCCCCTTCTCAATTTAGTTTCCGCGAACATAGTTGGTTGGGTTATTTAATTAAAATGTGTGTTTACATGATGCCACAGCTAAATATATGCCATATTTCCCAATATACCATCGGTGACCATTCCCAAAATAGAAACACAACATAACCAAATCGATGGCGGGGCCTTGGCCTTTAGCTCCGCACCAAGATTATTTACAATATGTGTATCATGAATTTTTAATGCAAGAGGGGTTAAAACTGAGGTATTATAGCATTAGTGCAATAAATCTATAGGGAGTCCAGAGATTGGATGTTTGATATTCTCCTGAGGGCCTAGTTTGAAAGTTCTTCCCTGGTATCATCATTCTTTTAACTGTTTCTATCAGGTCCATAGTTGTCTCTTTCAACCAGCTTTCTGTCAAGTAAATCTGAGAAGGAGGAAAATGATATGCCATTGAGACATATGCATGGTTGTGGGAAGCATAGCCCTTCTTAGCAGTATTTTCAAGGATCATTGTAGTTACATCTACCCTAGGCAGAATCCAACCAATCACCTTTGAGCACAGGAACAACTTAGGTCTTGTGGCTACATTCATAAGAGTCGATTTCTCGATGTTTGCATAAATAGTAAGCTCTTTGAATCCTGCATTGGGTATTTTTTGATTTGCAATCATCCTATATATCTCTCCCCATTTATAATCTGATTTTACCCTGGTGGTAGCTTTGGTATCTTCATATATGTATTCAACCCTGGTGATGATCTCAACCTCTGGTTCTCCTTCAACAACTGGAGCCTTCTTCTTTTGTCTTTTAGACATATCTCCTTTGCATCAATCACCCTATCATAAACATAGCATGTTCTTAGACCATTTAGTATTTACCAAGTGAAACAATCATAACAAAAAATTGTATCAATCTATTTACCTCTTCCATATGCATTATGAAAAAATGAACTATACACAGTATTAATGCATGAAAAGAAAAATGACAAGGAAAAAGAAAATCTTGCAAGTTGTGCTTAAAACCCTCTAAGTACACTTTCTGTAATCAAAATCACAACCCTAATAGAATAGAATCCTCAACTTAATCTGGGTCACATTTGAACTAACTCGAACTCCTCCAATAAAAGCATGAACCACATTGTTGCTACTGCTAATCCTAAAAATGCTAGACCCTATACTTCGCTCCTCCTCATGGAAAACCCTAACTAGACCAAAATAATGAAAATCTCTGTTGTCCCACTAAAATAGGGTAAACGCATTGTTGAGGCCTGGAAATTCGTAGGTTGCAATAGTAAGGGATTCTCCCCAATCAACGTTCCCAACTAGCCCACTGACTGTTTGGTATAGGAAATCCGTCCGGTTTACGGTCCGGCAACCGTAGGTCAAAGTAACAAAAAGGGCTTACCGGTTGCGGCCCGGTCCATCGGAATTTGTATTTTTTGACTTAATGTATGCAATGCACATGGCTATCTTAACATGTAGGGTGATAAAGATGCAAGGAACAACACAATGTGCTGTGCAGGTTCTTACCTCTTGTCTTAGGTTCACAAACATCTAAACCACATATGTAACCATGCAGTAAAACAACTAACTATCTAAACACCTAACTATCTATCCTCGGGGAGCCAGAAGAATGACTATTTGGGGGCAATGTATTATTTCCATGTATGATAAACAAAATTACAGGTAGCTGATATTTATGTTTACAACACATGAACAAGAAAATATTCTAACAATCAGATAGCCAATTGTTATATGAACCACATACATTACTCTGGGTGAATTTTCAACAAATAAAATCAGAAATCATTCAACAAGACATAGGTCATAAGTTTAGAACGATCTCACGATTCATGGACACAAGCTGAAAAATAAAGTAGTTCATCTTTCTGCCATCCATTGTATAACATTTGGAAACTTCACATCTCTTTCTCCAACAAGAAAACTAAAATCTTTTATTGCAGAAGGAAGTAGTTCTTCTTATAATATGTCCTCTAGTCTTACTGGGAAAAAGCCCCTTTTCTCATCTACCCTTCCTACTTTTATACAAAAAGCAAAATTGGTTGGGCTGCCCAAAGTGACCTTTGGGCTTCACAACCCTTTTGTCTTTCCAACGTTTCATTTTTTTCCAAAAAGCCTTTTACAATTTATTAAATTACAACAAAGCTGACCAGTCCTCTTATGAGGAGGGTCCCGCTTGGTTCTCCAAGAATTTTTTCTACGCTGCTGCTTCAGCAGCGAGACCTTCAAACGAGATAGGCTCTAAAAACTAAATGTTTAGCTTGAACTTGTTAGCCTGGTTTTTTATGGCCTCTACCCTGGCTGTGTTCAATCGCACCTGTTCTTCCAAGAGCTGCACACTAACGGCTGTATGGCCTATTTCATCTTTCAAAATTTGGTCATTAATGGATTTGATGCGTTGTACTCCGGCTTCTTCATCTTGTTGTCTTTTCTGCAATATTTCTACAAATGCATCATGATCAGGGAACTCATATAGTCTCTGCTCGGCCTCTACTTGACATCGGCTGTAGGTCACCAGGGCTCTCCTGAATAATTCTATGCAGGCTCCCTTTGTCTTCTTGACTGTTTTCTGGAAGTCTTCTGCAGTATTGATAGCGAATTCTATCAGATTGTGGTCCCATTTAAGGGCTTGTTTATCCTTGGATGGTAGTTTTGCTGGGACTTCTTCATCATTCTCCACCCTTGCTATCCTTGTAGTCAGTGCTTCAAGAATGTCTTGAGACCTGTCAACAAAATAAGAAGCGGTGTCCAAGAGTTCTTCCAGTCAGCTATCAATCTGGAGGACCTGGCATCTTTCTTCTTCCAGGGCAGTTTGCAGGTGTAGCACTTTAGCCTTCTGAGCCAAGATGTGTTCTTTAATTGGTTGTAGATCAACCTGCTATTCCTTTGCTACTTCCAGTTCAGCAGTCAGAGATGCCAGCTGCTCTTTCAGTTCGTTAACATATGAAGTATTGGACTCATAGATGACAGTTTGCTGCGCTTCTAGGTCGTCTATCTTTTCCCTCATCTGTTCCTTCTCGTTCTTCAAGTCTTGAATTTCCTGCTATGCACTTTCCAGAGCCTCATGTGCTGTTTCCTTGGCCTGTGCTTCTATCTGGATGGCGTAGATTTCACTCTTTGTGTCCTCCATTTCTTTCAGCACATGTTCATATTTTCTCTTAAGTCTATTGCCTTCTTCTCTTTCTTTTCTCAGGGTGTCCTTAAGCTGAGAGGAGGTCTTCTTGGATGACTCTATTTCAATCATCATCCTGTCTATGTTATCCTCTGAAGCATGTATTGCTGCAGTCCCGGCCCTTATAGTAAACCTTGGATCTACGTCTGTCCCTACCATCGTATCTTTATCTGTGATCATCTTGCTGGTCATTCCTTCTGCTTCTACCTTTCTTTATGTTCTCCTCATTATTCTTTTAGTAGCCTTATCATAATATACGATGCTGAAATCAAGGACCTCCTCCCCCTTTTTCTGTACGAAAGGTACTAGCTGAAGCATAGGGGTTGCAGGAGTGATGGTAGTGGGCACTTGAAGGATTTTCACTTCAGGGTTTTCCTCTCCCTGACTCTGCCCTGATGGTGGTTCAGAGGCTTGCTGCTGAGTCAACTTTATCTTCTCAGTCTCCTGCTCTCGAAGCTCTTCTTCTAGCTTCCTTTGTGCTTCCTCGGCTGCTTGCCTAGCAGCTTCTTCTGTTTCTCTGGCTGCTTCTTTTGCTTGTGCAGCTGCTTCTTGGGCAGCTTTCATTTTCTCTTCTTCTCCCTTCTACAGCCTCATTTTCAAGCCTCTGAGCCTCCTCTCTTATCATTTTGGTGACCTCTTCAGCCTTAGCTTGCTCAGCTTTATCCTGCTCACTCCCTTTTCTGCCCTTGGTGGGATGCTTTGGTTTGAATCTTCTACTAAGTGCCGTCATGTTTGGTGCACTCTTGAAAATAGATTCATCTCGATCAAAATGGTGGGTGTACTCATAAAACACCTTGTGCTTCTTGCAGTGCTCAGCCACTCTGCCATGAGTGTCATTTCGTCTGAAAGTCATCTCGCAAAAGTAGAACTTCCCTAGTTCCACTATAAATTCTGTAGCTTTCTTCACATTGGCGAAAATGCAGCTACCTAGCTTAAATGGTAGAGGTGGATAGGCAGTCTTCTTTTTGTGGAACAAGAAGTGACCAACTTCGTTAATAAACACTTTTCTGACTGCCTCTTTGTGGACTATATAATCCGTTGCATACTTGGGCAGCAGATAAGGTGTTTTTGATCCACCAAACATTCTAAGATACATCCCATTTTATGTCAAGAAATAATCACCATACTCCTCTATTACCTGCATAGCCTCTTCAGACATGCAGTTACATTCCTTTCGGAAGATAAGCATGTGCAGAGGCATAATAAAATGCTCACAGATATCTCGGTAGTAACTGTGGTACTGATGAGCCCCCAGTAGTTTGTAGGCTGCATATACGGGCATTCTATCCCTATCCCAAACACATTTGAGCCCCGGGAAAGGCTGGTGGCATAGTATGTAGTCTATCAGAATGGAACTCATGTAGAACTCAGATTTTTTCCGGGCTTCTCCTCCTCCCAGGGCTGCAGCTACACAAGAAGAGAGACTACTTGATACTAAGCTGGCCCAGTTGAAGATTGTTCCTTCTGTGGCCACATGAAACATAAGAGGTATCCACTCCAATTTGAAGAGTCTACCATTGGCTCTTCCAAAGATCCGGTTTAGCATCAAGGCTATAAACCTGTAAGGAGCTCTTAAGCTCGCTGTGTCATAGTCCTCAGTTGCTCGGTGTCTGTAAATCTTTCCTGGTAAGAGCATTCTTCTCAAGGTTTCCACTAAATCCATCCTGAGGTTATCTAACCAATCGTTTGAAAGGAAGACTTGGGGCTCTGGCAGGAGGTAAGACAATGCCACATATCTAGGGCTAAATGCAGCAGATCCCTGACCTTCAACATTTCCCAACAGCATTGTGTTGTTATTTGTGTGTGGTAGAATCCATCTCATCACATCAGAGCAAGGGAACAGCTCTGGTCTGGTAGCCACCTTCATGATGGTGGATTTTTCATTGTTGGCGTAAATAGGTTCTTCCTCAAGACCCGTGTCTGGGACTTCCCTATGGGAAATCAGTCCATATATCTCGCCCCATTTGTACTCAGGCTCAATACCAGAGATACATTGGGTATCCTCATATATATACTCCTTCTGTGGGATGACCTCTATTGCTGTTTGTTCTTCGACCGCAGGGGCCTTCCTTTTCTGCCTCTTAAACATTGTAAATTCTTCCTGCAATGTAAAAACATTATGACATTTAAGCAGTTTGAATTTGTGAACATTGTGCAGCAATATATCCTTTCTCAAGTGTATCATAATTGTGACCAGTCCATAAAATCAAATCATAATTCTCTCATACTGAACAATCAAACTAGCATGCAGTACTGTGCAATGTGCCATTATCTTATGCATAGTATGGTAATGTTCAATGCAACAAATACATATATTGTTCAACCTTCTAATGCCTTGAGACTATGGGTGCACTATCTTATGATCCGATCTATATGAGCAAGCCTATCAATCATACTTATGCCAGGATTAAACCTACACTATTATGTGACCTGCCACTTCCTCATGATAGCGATACATTGAAGCAAAAACATTGTAAATTATATGCAGGTGCAGTATTCAATTATCATTCTATTGCCTAGCAAACACAGAGAAGGATTAAAAGCATCAAGCTCATGCCAATCAACACTTTAGCCATAAAGCCCAACATACACATCACAAAGGAGACGCATGCGACTGGCAGTGGAAAAAAATACATTAAGCTGATAGTACATCTCGCCCTCCCTGGTGGGGAGTAACCACATTTCTGCACAGGGTATCCTCATCAAAACACGACCCACGCTATCCTCAGCGTAACCGACGACACATCCCTTCGACCCCACTAGGGTTTTAGGCAACCAAAACCAAAAAGGGGGGCTGTGAAGGATGGCGCAATCAATGCAAGCCGCAGTTAGAACCACGAAGGTGACACTGTCGACTGTAAAAATCCCCTTCAAAAACCTATTCCTCCTGGCCAAATATAGGTCCGACCTTCTGCCTCGTCGAGGCTGCGAAAAAACGTGAAAGTGAAACCGCTAGGGTTTACAGGCTGGGAATGCACCACGGAAATCAATAGTCTACCAAAATCCCCAGGAAGTGCCTGAAACCTGACTACCCCCTGTCTATCATGGCCGCGCAACGAAGTTTGGCGCAGATGGCGTAACGACCGTCTGCGCCTAAACCCTTCAACCCTTGTGCGCACGAGGCAGCGACTAAAAGGCGGAAAAGCAAACGGCTTAAAAGGTTGAAACGCCCCCTCTTACCCAAGGTCAAGATAAAACCCACTCATACAGGTTTAAATCCTAGCTGGATGAGGGAAAACGCCGGGGACCCCAAAATATGGGAGAAAACCAATAACCGCTCAAACGTGATGGGAAAAGACGGAATAAACCTACCTGGCAATCCGGTGAATCGGCTGAGTTGATGACGGTTGGAATACTTCTTCCACCTGGAAGCTGGTACCACGAAAGCTAGACCCTCTCTCCCTTCGAAGCACAACAGCTCATCGCTAAGCTCACCATGACAATGCTCGATAATAAAAAAAACAATACAAAAAACCCATACCGTCGCACCGTATATATAAAAAAAAAAAACACCACGCATGTGAGAGCCTTTAAATCAGGCAGGAAATGAAACTACGTTGGGTGGTTAATACCTCAGGCCTTCCGCAATGGCGGATGGTCCAAAATACTAACTCACCCGCATGGCTAAAATAGAACGCGTGAACTACAATCGGGCGTCGGCGGGTACCTTGATCGGATGACCAAGAATCCGAACTCCTCCACAACGACGAATCCTCAGAGCATGATTCCACATGCAACGGGGAAGGAATTGATGTCCAAGCGCCCCGATACGAAGCTGGGAGAAAATGAAATGCACATCGGGGCGCAAAATAAAGTCTAAGTCCAAAGTGATCCGCAACGGCGGACGCCCGAAAAGGAGATTTGTCTGCAGCATCGGACGAGGGAGACTTCAAACCCATCCATTGACGAATCAAAAACCCTCCGACACGTCAAAGAAATGAAACTTACGTGCAACAGTCGGAGCGAAAGGGAAAGTCCACACCCGGAAACGGTCCGCAACGTCGGAGGGTAGAATTAAAGGTCCGCCCGCAACGACGAAGAGTCCAGTGACTTAACTCCCGATTCAACACAGCTTTGAAAGATATGCAAAACAATGATGAACTCAATTAAGGATGGGATTCGTTTAAGCATGAACTGAGAAAGAACCAATCGAATGACAGCAAACCAAAGTGCTGGAAGACGCTTCAAAATCCATAGGCCAAAAATCAAGAAAAGAACCGACTAATTCAAAGTAAAGGAGGGTCCAAATTTTTTTTAGAATTTTGGGAAAATGTTGCAGCTGCAACAATTGGCGACTATCTGGTGAACCCTAGATCTCTGAATTAACTCTCTCTCCCAGCTTAATACTATCTGAATAAAAGTGAAATCTTCTAGATGTCTGTATTCCTAAACAAGCCAATTTATGCATTAAAATTTATAGAAGAATTCCATTTTTCGGGAAAAGGTAACATCAGCAGCGTTTCAGGTCTGAATAACTCTTTTGAGGCCAAATGGGTGAGGTTTATTTTACCTGCCCTTTGGTAGCTACAGCTTAGACACCACAGGATTGTGACAGAGAGTAACAACATTATCCGTTTGTTCCTCATTCTCATGCCAATTTGCACTTTTTGTGCCTTCTGAACATTAGTTCTTTGATATGAGTCTTCCTGCAGGCCTTTCTTACTGAATTTTAATTCATGATCCTCTATCCCATAGTGTCCTTTTGTGTGAATGATATACTTTGTAATTCAGTTCATGGACGGAGAGGATCTTGTGGCCATTTGGTACTTTATGCTTTGAGATTAATGCTTTTCGAGCTTTGCTTTGACATGTCTTGTTTCTTTCAGGAGCTTTGACTCTTCATATCTTTTAACTTTTTATTAATTTAAGGCATGGGATCATTTTTATATGATAAATTGTTCCACTCTGCTTCCTTTCCGTGGGTCTTTTGCTGTCACCCCCTTGGGTATTTAAGATGTGAAATAAATGGAGCCTTGAAATAGTACTTCAGACCCTTTTCACTTCTGAGTTATTTACAGGGATTAAGTAAGACTTCAAATAAATGCTCTGTCAGTTAGAAATACGGTTACTAGGAGACATTCTATACTTTTAAGCACAGTCTTTCACTCAAGATTTTAGTTAATAAAGAACCCTGATGTTCCCATTGCAATCAAAAGTTTGCCTCTTATTCAAAATCAAAAGAGAACTAGTAAAGCTATAAACAAACAGCAGCATAGCAAGAAATCAAAAGAAGAAGACATCAAAGCATTAAAACAAGAAAACATCATAAGCAACAAAGCAATTTATTTATGTACAAATGAAAACAAAAAGAAAACAAAAATTTTTCCCATTCCTGAAAAATTATAACTCTAAAAACTGAGGAATGGGCTGGATTTAGACATGGATTGCCTAACCATGATCCAACTGTGCTGTTATTGAAATAGAACCCATATCCAAGATCCTGCAGTCATTTCTTTCAGCCTGATGGAGTTGAAGGAGCTCAAGCTGGGTATCCATCATAGGGCTAGCCTTTCTTGAAATGTGGTGTCTCAGCTTACACTCAGTCAGATAGTTTCCCAAAACAGAATTAGCATATTCATTTCCTTCTCCTAGCTTAGTGACATTGTGCTTCATATATGGCTCTCTCAAAATCTTAATCATGTTAGGGCTACCCTTCTGAGGTAACCACAAGTGAGACCAATCTGAAGCAAAGTATCCGTTTAGTCTTGCTGTCCAATCTCGGTTCAGGATCATCCCATAACCATCAGGTATGTCTGCTACTACGATGTCAATGTAATGGAATATCTTTTTATTTGCAGACAACTGAATCATCACGTTCTCCATCTCTCCTACTACTTTGACACTAGTTTTTTCAAGTTGAGTGACATCCCAAAGAGTAGGCTTTATCTGTCCATTAAGTTTTCTGCAAACTACCAGAGGCATAACATTCATGGATGATCCAGAATCCACCAAACAATTATGCACCTTATGATTAAGAATTTCAAGAGTCACAAGGAAAGGTGGAGCTCTGGTTTTCTTTGTCTTAATCAATTCAATCTTTTCTTCCACAGGTTGGTTCTTTGTGGGCAGCTCCTCTTTTAGTTTGCCAACTTTGCTTTCCTCATCATCTTCCACCGGTTTGGAAAATTCAATGAGTGGCTCTGTTTCCTGTTTGCCATGAATATCTTTAGGTATGTCATCTTTAGCCTTCACATCAGCCTGCCCCTTTACTTCCTCTTGCAAATCTGAAACCTTTGATATTATTGCATTGTTCTCAATGGCCAGGTTTTCATTTGTTATGGTTGTAGAAGTATATTGAGACTTGAGAACGTCTTCTTCTGTGTTAAACATCGATATACCATTCCATGAAAACGTATTATCATCATCTGGTTTTACTATGGTCTGTTTCTCTTTTTCTTCCTCACCACTGTTCCTAGTCAATTCTGGGTCCAACAACTTATTCATCACCAATGTCATTGAATGTAACCATTGAGGACACTTCTTCTCAGAATGAGGTTGTTGATGAAAGGTACAGAAATTATCTCCTCCTATTTCTGTTATGTTTATTGATGCCAAATTAGGAGGTGGGATTTTCCATTGGTTGTTATCTTCCCTATTTGGATAGTGTGGCTTATTGGTTTTCTGAATGTCCCTCTCCCTTTCCATATCTACAATTCGGTTGGACATTTTCTGAAGCGCTTTCATCATTTCATGAGAATTACGTGGTTGATCTTCTCTAGATTCAAACAGCAGTGAGCTTCTTCTTACAGTGGTCTTATCTTCAAATGAGTCAGGATAGTCCTCTATACTCTCACTTTCAGCCTCTACTCTCTCAGCCTCTTGATAGGTTTCTGCCAGCGTGGGATTGAGTTTCATCTTGGCAAACATGGCCAACTTAGGACCTAGGGCTGAGGTATAATACTCAATTAGAACTTTGTCTGAAGGTCTGTCAACAGTAGAAATTTTTTTTAAGTACAATGAAAATCTCTGAGTGAAACTATGTACCTTTTCATTCCTCTCTTTTCTTAACAAACCAAGCCCTTTCATCAACGAGGCATGCGTCTTCTGAGCTGTATATTTACCTCTAAAAACCCTTTCAAAAGTGTCCCAATCAGGAATGGAATTAGCAGGTAGATTGAAATACCAAGATGCTGCTGCTCCTTTCAGAGTGTGCGGGAACAATCTGCAGACCACATCTTCATACTCCCCAGCCTTTAGCCCTTCTAATGCTAGGTAAAAACTTTGGAGGTGATCCTCTACAACAATTTTTTCCACAGGGTCAAACTTCGGTAAGAGCTTGTCAAAGGCTTGAGGTAGGTTATGCAAAGGAGGAGTTAGGTTTAGAGGTGACCTAGCTCTCCATGCCGACAAAGGATTGGGTTGATTACCAGCCATGAGCAAAGGTAAATAGATAAGCCACAAGGAGAATAACGGAAACTGTGAGTACTTGGGTCAAGTTGAAAGCTTCAAACCTCTGCTGGTAGGATAGTCTCAGGAAAATAAGCTCCACGGCCAGCCTATACTGGCGGCCCTCCTTCTAGCGCCAAAAACTGTTGAGGCCTGGAAATTTGCAGGCGGCAACAGTAAGGGATTATCCCCAATCAACGTTCCCAACTAGCCCACTGACTGTTTGGTATAGGGAATCCGTCCGGTTTATGGTCCGGCCACCGTAGGTCAAAGTAACAAAAAGGGCTTACCGGTTGCGGCCCGGTCCACCGGAATTTGTATTTTTTGACTTAATGTATGCAATGCACATGCCTATCTTAACATGCAGGGTGATAAAGATGCAAGGAACAACACAATGTGCTGCGCAGGTTCTTACCTCTCGTCTTAGGTTCACAAACATCTAAACCACATATGTAACCATGCAGTAAAACAACTAACTATCTAAACACCTAACTATCTATCCCCGGGGAGCCAGAAGAATGACTATTTGGGAGCAATGTATTATTTCCATGTATGATAAACAAAATTACAGGTAGCTGATATTTATGTTTACAACACATGAACAAGAAAATATTCTAACAATCAGATAGCCAATTGTTATATGAACCACATACATTACTCTGGGTGAATTTTCCACAAATAAAATCAGAAATCATTCAACAAGACATAGGTCATAAGGTTAGAACGATCTCACAATTCATGGACACAAGCTGAAAAATAAAGTAGTTCATCTTTCTGCCATCCATTGTATAACATTTGGAAACTTCACATCTCTTTCTCCAACAGGCAAACTAAAATCTTTTATTGCAAAAGGAAGTAGTTCTTCTTACAATATGTCCTCCAGTCTTACTGGGAAAAAGCCCATTTTCTCATATACCCTTCCTACTTTTATACAAAAAGCAAAATTGGTTGGGCTTCCCAAAGTGACCTTTGGGATTCCCAACCCTTTTGTCTTCCCAACGTTTCATTTTTTTCCAAAAATCCTTTTACAATTTATTAAATTACAACAAAGCTGACCGGTCCTCTTATGAGGAGGGTCCCGCTTGGTTCTCCAAGAATTTTTTCTACGCTGCTGCTTCAGTAGCGATACCTTCAAACGAGCTAGGCTCTAAAAACTGAATGTTTAGCTTGAACTTGTTAGCCTGGTTTTTTATGGCCTCTACCCTGGCTGTGTTCAATCACACCTATTCTTCCAAGAGCTGCACACTAACGGCTGTATGGCCTATTTCATCTTTCAGAATTTGGTCATTAATGGATTTGATGTGTTTTACTCTGGCTTCTTCATCTTGTTGTCTTTTCTGCAATATTTCTACAAATGCATCATGATCAGGGAACTCATATAGTCTCTGCTCAGCCTCTACCTGACATCGGTTGTAGGTCACTAGGGCTCTCCTGAAGAATTCTGTGCAGGCTCCCTTTGTCTTCTTGACTGTTTTCTGGAAGTCTTCTGCAGTATTGATAGCGAATTCTATCAGATCATGGTCCCGTTTAAGGGCTTGTTTATCCTTGGATGGTAGTTCTGCTGGGACTTCTTCATCATTCTCCACCCTTGCTATCCTTGTAGTCAGTGCTTCAAGAATGTCTTGAGACCTGTCAACAAAATAAGAAGCGGTGTCCAAGAGTTCTTCCAGTCGGCTATCAATCTGGAGGACCTGGTGTCTTTCTTCTTCCAGGGCAGTTTGCAGGTGTAGCACTTTAGCCTTCTGAGCCAGTATGTGTTCTTTAATCAGCTGTAGATCGACCTGCTGTTCCTTTGCTGCTTCCAGTTCAACAGTCAGAGATGCCAGCTGCTCTTTCAGTTCTTTAACATATGAAGTATTGGACTCATAGATGACAGTTTGTTGCGCTTCTAGGTCGTCTATCTTTTCCCTCATCTATTCCTTCTCGTTCTTCAAGTATTGAATTTCCTACTGTGCACTTTCCAGAGCCTCATGTGCTATTTCCTTGGCCTGTGCTTCTATTTGGATGGCGTAGATTTCACTCTTTGTGTCCTCCATTTCTTTCAGCACATGTTCATATTTTCTGTTAAGTCTATTGCCTTCTTCTCTTTCTTTTCTCAGGGTGTCCTTAAGCTGAGAGGAGGTCTTCTTGGATGACTCTATTTCAATCATCATCCTGTCTATGTTATCCTCTGAAGCATGTATTGCTGCAGTCCCTGCCCTTATAGTAAACCTTGGATCTACGTCTGTCCCTACCATCATAGCTTTATCTGTGATCATCTTGCTGGTCATTCCTTCTACTTCTACCTTTCTTTCTATTCTCCTCATTATTCTTTTAGTAGCCCTGTCATAATATACGGTGCTGAAATCAGGGACCTCCTCCCCCTTTTTCTGTACGAAAGGTACTAGCTGAAGCATAGGGGTTGCAGGAGTGATGGTAGTGGGCACTTGAAGGATTTGCACTTCAGGGTTTTCCTCTCCCTGACTCTGCCCTGATGGTGCTTCAGAGGCTTGCTGCTGAGTCAAATTTATCTTCTCAGTCTCCTTCTCTCGAAGCTCTTCATATAGCTTCCTTTGTGCTTCCTCGGCTGCTTTCCTAGCAGCTTCTTCTGTTTCTCTGGCTGCTTCTTTTGCTTGTGCAGCTGCTTCTTGGGTAGCTTTCATTTTCTCTTCTTCTCCCTTCTGTAGCCACTCTGCAGCCTCATTTTCAAGCCTCTGAGCCTCCTCTCTTATCATTTTGGTGACCTCTTCAGCCTTATCTTGCTCAGCTTTATCCTGCTCACTCCCTTTTCCGCCCTTGGTGGGATGCTTTGGTTTGAATCTTCTACTAAGTGCCATCATGTTTGGTGCACTCCTGAAAATAGATTCATCTCAATCAAAATGGTGGGTGTACTCGTAAAACACCTTCTGCTTCTTGCAGTGCTCAGCCACTCTGCCATGAGTGTCATTTCGTCTGAAAGTCATCTCGCCAAAGTGGAACTTCCCTAGTTCCTCTATAAATTCTGCAGCTAGCTTCACATTGGCGAAACTGCAGCTGCCTAGCTTAAATGGTAGAGGTGGATAGGCAGTCTTCTTTTTCTGGAACAAGAAGTGAGCAAATCTGTCAATAAACACTTGTCTGATTGCCTCTTTGTGGACTATATAATCCGTTGCATACTTGGGCAGCAGATAAGGTGTTTTTGATCCACCAAACATTCTAAGATACATCCCGTTTTCTGTCAAGAAATAATCACCATACTCCTCTATTACCTGCATAGCCTCTTCAGACATGCAGTTACATTCCTTTCGGAAGATAAGCGTGTGCAGAGGCATAATAAAATGCTCATAGATCTCTCGGTAGTAACTGTGGTATTGATGAGCCCCCAGTAGTTTGTAGGATGCATATACGGGCATTCTATCCCTATCCCAAACACATTTGAGCCCAGGGAAAGGCTGGTGGCATAGTATGCAGTCTATCAGAATGGAACTCATGTAGAACTCAGATTTTTTCCGGGCTTCTCCTCCTCCCAGGGCTGCAGCTACACAAGAAGAGAGACTACTTGATACTAGGCTGGCCCAGTTGAATATTGTTCCTTCTATGGCCACATGAAGCATAAGAGGTATCCACTCCAATTTGAAGAGTCTACCATTGGCTCTTCCAAAGATCTGGTTTAGCATCAAGGCTATAAACCTATAAGGAGCTCTTAAGCTCACTGTGTCATAGTCCTCAGTTGCTTGGTGTCTATAAAGCTTTCCTGGTAAGAGAATTCTTCTCAAGGTTTCCACTAAATCCATCCTGAGGTTATCTAACCAATCGTTTGACAGGAAGACTTGGGGCTCTGGCAGGTGGTAAGCCAATGCCACATATCCAGGGTTAAATGCAGCATAGCCCTAACCTTCAACATTTCCCATCAGCATTGTGTTGTTATTTGTGTGTGGTAGAATCCATCTCATCACATCAGAGCAAGGGAACAGCTTTGGTCTGGTAGCCACCTTCATGATGGCGGATTTTTCAATGTTGGCGTAAATAGGTTCTTCCTCAAGACCCGTGTCTGGGACTTCCCTACGGGAAATCAATCTGTATATCTCGCCCCATTTGTACTCAGGCTCAATACCATAGATACATTGGGTATCCTCATATATATACTCCTTCTGTGGGACGACCTCTATTGATGTTTGTTCTTCGACCGCAAGGGCCTTCCTTTTCTGCCTCTTGGACATTGTAAATTCTTCCTGCAATGTAAAAACATTATGACATTTAAGCAGTTTGAATTTGTGAACATTGTGCAGCAATATATCCTTTCTCAAGTGTATCATAATTGTGACCAGTCCATAAAATCAAATCATAAGTCTCTCATACTGAACAATCAAACTAGCATGCAGTACTGTGCAATGTGCCATTATCTTATGCATAGTATGGTAATGTTCAATGCAACAAATACATATATTTTTCAACCTTCTAATGCCTTGAGACTATGGGTGCACTATCTTATGATCCGATCTATATGAGCAAGCCTATCAATCATACTTATGCCAGGATTAAACCTACACTATTATGTGACCTGCCACTTCCTCATGATAGCGATACATTGAAGCAAAAACATTGTAAATTATATGCAGGTGCAGTATTCAATTATCATGCTATTGCCTAGCAAACACAGAGAAGGATTAAAAGCATCAAGCTCATGACAATCAACACTTTAGCCATAAAGCCCAGCAGACACATCACAAAGGAGACGCATGCGACTGGCAACAGAAAATAATACATTAAGCTGATAGTACATCTCGCCCTCCCCGGCGGGGTGTAACCACATTTCTGCATAGGGTATCCTCATCAAAACATGACCCACGCTATCCTCAGTGTAACCGGTGACACATCCCTTCGACCCCACTAGGGTTTTAGGCGACCAAAACCAAAAAAGGGGCTGCGAAGGATGGCGCAATCAACGTAGGCTGCGGTTAGAATTGCGAAGGTGACATTGTCGACTGTAAAAATCCCCTTCAAAAACCTATTCCTCCTGGCCAAATATAGGTCCGACCTTCTGTCTTGTCGAGGCTGCAGAAAAATGCAGAAGTGAAACAGCTAGGGTTTACAGGCTGGGAATGCACCACGGAAATCAATAGTCTACCAAACTCCCCAGGCAGTGCCCAAAACCTGACTACCCCCTGTCTATCATGGCTGCGCAGCGAGGTTTGGCGCAGATGGCGTAACGGCCGTCTACGCCTAAACCCTTCAACCCTTGTGCGCACGAGGCGGTGACTAAAAGGCGGAAAAGCAAACGGCTTAAAAGGTTGAAACGCCCCCCCTTACCCAAGGTCAAGATAAAACCCACTCATACAGGATTTAATCCTAGCTGGATGAGGGAAAACACCGGGGACCCCAAAATATGGAAGAAAACCAATAACCGCTCAAACGTGATGGGAAAAGATGGAATAAACCTACCTAGAAATCCGACAAATCGGCTGAGTTGATGACGGTTGGAATACTTCTTCCACCTTGAAGCTGGTACCACGACAGCTAGACCCTCTCTCCCTTCGAAGCACGACAGCTCATCGCTAATCTCACCACGACAGTGCTCGATAATAAAAAAAACAATACAGAAAACCCATACCGTCGCACCGTATATAAAAATAAAATAAAACACCACACGTGTGAGAGCCTTTAAATCGGGCGGGAAATGAAACTGCGTCGGGAAGCTAATACCTCAGGCCTTCCACAACGACGGATGGTCCACAATACTAACTCACCCGCATGGCTAAAATAGAACAAGTGAACTACAATCGGGCGTCGGCGGGTACCTTGATCGGATGACCAAGAATCCGAACTCCTCCGCAATGGCGAATCCTCAGAGCATGATGCCGCCCGCAACGGGGAAGGAAGTGATGTCCAAGCGCCCTGATACGAAGCCGGGAGAAAATGAAATGCACATCGGGGTGCAAAATAAATTCTAAGTCCAAAGTGATCCGCAACGGCGGATGCCCAAAAAGGAGATTTGTCTGCAGCATCAGACGAGGGAGACTTCAAACCCTTCCGATGACGAATCCAAAACCCTCCGACACGTCAAAGAAACGAAACTTACGTGCAACGGTCGGAGCTAAAGGGAAAGTCCACACCCAGAAACGGTCCGCAACGTCGGAGGGTAGAATTAAAGGTCCGCCCGCAACGGCGAAGAGTCTAGTGACTTAACTCCCGATTCAACACGGCTTTGAAAGATATGCAAAATGATGATGAACTCAATTAAGGATGGGATTCGTTTAAGCATGAACTGAGAAAGAACCAATCGAATGACAGCAAACCAAAGTGCTGGAAGACACTTCAAAATCCATAGGCCAAAAATCAAGAAAAGAACCGACTAATTCAAAGTAAAGGAGGGTCCAAATTTTTTTTAGAATTTTGGGAAAATGTTGCATCTGCAACACACATACAAAAATTTAAAACCTCCCTCGAACTGCCATGAATAACCAAAGAATGGGTGGTGCAGACATCGTAACGCTTGTCTGCACCAACCCCTTAATCTTTCAGACAAGAGAAAAGAGTACATAACGGCTCAATCATGTGGGCTCAAAAGAAAAAGAATGTGAATATCTAGCTCCTCAACCCTAAAATAAAAGTACTCGTGCATACCGCGGAGATAAACATTCCAACCCATCCCACGGGAAAAACCTAACTGGGGAAAAACTAAGCAGGGGAGAACCATGGTTTCAATCAACCAATAAAAATCAAGCAAAAGGGTCGTGGATTTCCTACATGGAAAAACGCAGTGCAGTCAGCAGGATGAACCAAAACCTCCACGGTAGCACACTAACAATTCGGATTCGAACAGCTAGGATCGTGAATTCAATCAACAAGGACTGGAGCAATCTTTGAGTTCGAATATGGATAGCAATAAAATAATTCTCCACCTCTATATATAAACATTCAGTAAAAAGAATCGGCGGGAAAACCCTATCGGCGGTTGAGAACACTAAACATCGGGAGGATAGTTCAATTGACAGCCGCAATGGCAGACAACAAACAAACTACGGGTCCTTTGAGACTATTAAGTCTGTCGACGTCGGAGACTCTTAACACTAAGTTTCGGAGCTTCAAGCCTAAGCAATTCTGCAGTGTCGGCGATGCCAAGCACTATCATCATGATGTTTATACATTGGAGATTGAAATCATTAACATTTAAAGCATCGATGAGGAAACTAACTCCCACAACGTAGTATTGGCAATATATAAAAAGAATCAATTGACGTAATTTGAATTAAAAAGGTATAGGAGCTCAAAATTCTAAGTTATCGGTGATCCGAGAGACTAACCTTCGGACGACTCATCAACTTCCCTCCGAAACTTCGGTGGCATAGAAGACAAGCCTTCCAACTTATTCGTCAATTTACCTTTGACAGCGATAAAATAAAATCACCAACAGTTAAAAAGGTTTAAACAATAAAACACAAGGGAGATAAAACATGGATTGGCAAGAAACAGGACTAATCATCGGGACGTTCACTGTTTACCTCCCGAAACATCGGGGGCATAGAGGACTAAGGCTCCGGTTCATTCATCATTCCACTCCCAAAACAACGGAAAAATAGTTGATTGAGCTTCTAACTTCAAACGATCAATTTCTTAAGCAGAGAAAACTGTACTTCCAGGACAAATTTAAAGAAATCAAACAAACCTAGGCTAGATAAAATCAAGAGGGTCCAAAATTTTACAAAATTGGGAAAAAATTGTTGTAGCTGCAACAGAATGTTATGCTACTTTCAGTTTGCAAGCAGATAAATGGTCAACCCAAGCCAAGTGTAGGTCAAGTTGTCCAATTAGATAGGACTACAGTTAAAGTGGTAGGAGAAATGGAGGATGTCCTGATACATTTGTCAGCAGATTAGAGGGTTTGCTAGTATATAGACATTGTAGTAGCAGACATCCCAGACGCCTATGGGATGGTGTTGAGTCGAGACTAGTCGATGAAATTAGATGGTTATTTTGCTTCAAATTGGTCACATTTGTGGTTTCCCTACAAAGGTTACCAGAATCAGATAAAGGTGTTGAGGGAACCTCAAATGACACAACGTAACACAGTTGGAGGGGAATAATGAACCAGTTAAATCTGTTTTGGGGAACTATTTTCTTGAGCTTGAACCGGGAAATTATCAAGATGAAGAATCCAGTGACACATCAGATACCCAACCCAATATCCTTCATTTTTCGTGGGTTGATAAGATTGATTGTAATATAGTGGAGTTAGTCTCAGATGTAGATAGTATTTTAAATTCAGTAGGGGTAGAAAATTTTTGGATTCTTTATTTTGATGGTTCCAAAATCATGGAAGGATTAGGATCTAGATGTGTCCTGATGGATCCTGAAAAAATAATAAATTTTTCCTTTCCTGTAGATTAGAATTTGAGTGCACTAATAATACAGCCGAGTACAAAGCATTAGTACAGGGACTAAAAACGGCAATGGAATTGAAAGTAAAAAATCTAAAAGTATATGGAGATTCTAAAATCATTTTTAAACAAGTCTGAAATAAAATTCATTACATATAACCACATTTGAAGGCTTATCAAAATGAAGTATGGCATTTACTAACAAAATTTGATGCATTCAATATCACTTCAATTCCTAGGTTAAAGAATGAAACACCTGACTTGTTATCTACTTTAGCTGCAAGGATGGTACCCATGAATAATAGATGTTCAATTGAATTTCTTTTCATGCCTTTCGTTCCAGACAATATCACCAATCTGAGGGTGTTTGATGGTGATCAACAAATCTTGGAATGTCTAATGAATGATGAAACCTTCAAAGGATCCATAATAGATGATGAAGAACATTAAGAAAACATTCAGAATGGAAATTTCATTCTTAAAGGAGTCAGAACGTTGAAACAGATGTTTGATCTAGAAAACAAGTTTAGAAGACCAACAAATGTCAAGACACACAGTTCGTTGTTGAAATTCGAGCTGATAAATCTACGGTCAGAGGCTAATCCCAACTATGTGAACCTGGGGAAGTGTTGTTCACCAGGGGAAAGGAGAAAATTCATTGGTTTGTTCAGAAAATATAAAGATTTCTTTGCATGGACATATGAAGACCTCAAAACCTATGACACCAAAATTATACAACATGTCATTCCAATCAAAGTTGGAGTCAAGCCTTTCCAGTAGCCTCTGAGGAAGTTGCACCCTAAAATAGAACCTCTAATTCAAAGTGAGGTGAAGAAGCTTCTTGATGCTAAGATCGTATTCAAGGTTAGACATTCAGAATGGGTTTCAAATTTTGTGCCAGTATGAAAGAATTCTAGAGAGGTTAGACTCTGTGTTGATTTCAGAAATTTAAACCATGCATCTGATAAAGACAATTACCCTATCCCACTGATGATGGTCTCAGGCTCTGAGCTGTTTTCTCTGTTAGATGGATTCTCAGGCTACAACCAAGTGTCAATAGCAGAAGAAGACAAGTTGAAGACTACTTTCCGAACTAAGTGGGGGACTTTTGCATATAGGAGAATTCCCTTTGGAATCACTAACACTGGAGAAAATTTCCAAAGGGATATGGATATAGCTTTTCATGGTCTGATTGGCCGAAGTGTAGTGGTTTATTTGGATGATTTCATGATATTTTCTAAGAAAAGAGAAGAACATGCGTTTCATTTAAAACAAATTTTTGAACGCTGTCGAAAGTATGGCATTTCTTTAAATCCAAAGAAATGTGTGTTTGTTGTTACAGAAGGAAAGCTATTGGGTCACATAATTTCAAAGAAAGGGATCTCAATATACCTAGAGAGGACTCAAGCAATAGAACAGATTCCTTTACCCCATAATAAAAAGGGCATGGAGTCTTTTATGGGAACAATAAATTTTGTGCGAAGGTTTGTGCCAGACTTTGCTCAAATAGTCAAACCTTTGCAACAAATGGTCAAGAAACATGTTTAATTCAAGTGGACTAATTCAGAGAAGGGTGCATTTAACAAGATCAAAACATCAATAGTTCATGCACCATATCTTAAAAGTACCAACTTTGAAAAAGACTTCATCTTGTACACTTTTGCTTCAGACAATTCATTAGCAGCGGTGCTTACGTAGAAAGAAGAAAGGGGAGATGAGTACCCCATATCGTTTATGAGCATTGGCCTACAAGGGGCTGAATTGATTTACCCCACAGTTGATAAGAAATCTTATGCTTTTTTTAAGGCGGTGAAGCAATTCGGACCATATATACTAAAGAACTGTACCAAAGTGATAGTTCCACACCCGGCAGTCCGATCTATTTTTGTACAAAAAGAGTTAGGAGAAAGAAGAAGTAACTGGGTAACAACCTTACAAGAATATGACTTAGAATTCAAACCAGTGACCATAGTCAAAGGGCAAGGGCTCTGCAAATTGATGACAGAGAGCTAGGACAATGAAGATAGAAATTGGGATAATGAAGCTGAGTTACACATGGTTGATGTATGTCCTTTATTTACAGCTCCAGAATCTTGGTACAAAGACCTAGTTTATTATCTTCAAGAAGGATACTTGCCTAAAAACTGGAATCCCAAGAAGAGGAGATAATTACGCTTAAATTCAGCCTCATATCAGATTATTGATGGAGTTCTGTTTAGAAAAAACTATGATGGAGTTTTTCTCAGATGATTGGAACGCAAAGATGCAGCTAAGGTTGTTATAGAGATACATGATGGACTTGCTAGAGGCCATTCCTCAGGAGATACTATAGCACATAATATTTTGAGAGCTGGGTATTACTGGCCAACTCTATTCAAGGATGATCATGCTCATGTTAGGAAATGTGATACTTGTCAAAGGAGCAGTGGAAGAAACGCAAAGGCAGCAGGACCATTAAAACCAGTTATTATTTCCGAACCATTTGAGCAGTGGGGGATTGGTATTATCGGAGAGATCAATCCAAATTCTTCATTTTAGCACAAGTACATCCTAACAGCAATAGACTACTTCACCAAATGGGTACAAGCCATTCCATTACGAAAAGTGAATGAAGATGCAGTTATGGACTTCTTGCAAGACCATATTATGACCAGGTTTGGGGTTCCAATTTCCCTGGTTTTTTATAATGCTTCCTATTTTTCATCTATTAGACTGACTGCATTTGCAAAATGAGAAAGGGATTAAGTTACATTATTATGCTAACTAATGTCCACAAGGTAATGGTCTAGCAGAATCTACGAATAAAAATCTCATTAGGATTTTGAAGAAAACAGTCATAGAAAATCAAAGGAGCTGGCACATAGCTTTTCCTAATGCACTTTGGGTTGATAGAGTTAGACACAAGAACTACTTAGGTGTGTCACCCTATACTCTAGTCTATGGGAAAGAATCCATCCTGCCTGCAAATATTTTGTTTCCTTCCTCTCAACTGGCTCAAGCCTCTAGAGTAATTGAGAATGAGGTCCTGCAAATCCAAATCAATACCCTGCTAAAGTTGGAAGAGTCTAGATCCAAGTCAAAAGAGAGGTTTAAGCACCAACAGGAAATAGTGAAGAGATGGTTTGATAAACACAAAGCCAGAAAGAAGGAATTTGAAGTAGGTGATTTGGTTCTTAAATAGAATCACCTGCATGATGAGAAGGGAAAACACACTAAATTTCAGCAATTATGAATAGGCCCTTTTCAGATTGCAGAGAAGTTGGGCCCCTCAACCTAGAAATTATGAGATTTACAGGGGTGGGAAGAGAGCTTGCCAGTAAATGGTTTAGTTCTCAAGCTGTATTTTTCTTAATACTATTTGGTTTTTCTTTGTACATAAATAAACCTTTTGATTTGTTTCAGGTTGGTTTTCCTTAGATTAGTTCTGTTTTATTTTCACTTTGAGTCCTTTGTTTTTGTTGGCTTTACTTTGTGTTTTCAATAAACTAGCACAACCTTTGGCGTTGGAGTTCATTAGAGCTCTGGATAAACTGAAAATATTTTAACTAAAGGACTGCTTGTTATTTTCACATATCAGGAGGAAAGATCCTTTAAGATTAGCAGATTGTCTTGATAGATTTGAACACATTGAAGTCCTGTTTAAACCCTGTAAAATAACTAAGGTCAAAAAAGTCTCGAATACTATTTTGAGGCTATATTCACTTCACACTAAAGTCTATCATAGGAAGCTAATAGCAAAAGACCCATGGAAAGGAAGCACGGTGAATAGTTGTATGGTATTTAAAATACCACCATGCCACAAATGAAAGCCAAAAGGCCAAAGAGTCAAATTTCCTAGAAATAAAGTAGTACATCAAAAGACACACTGAATAAAATCAATTGGATAAGATTGCTCAAAGGCTCTTCTCCGTCCGTGAGATGAAAGAAAAATATCTCTCATGCAAAAGGACAATATGGATGGAAGAACCTGAATAAAAATTTCAAATAAAGAAAGCAATTCAGGAAGACTCAAAAGGATAAAAAAATCCAAAAAACATCAAAAAAATGCAGAAAGGCATGGGAATGAGGACCAAACGAATATATCTATTCACACTCTGTTACAATCCTATGGTTTCTAAGTTGGAAGCAGTCCAAAAGTAGAAGTAAAATGAACCTCATATCTTGTCCTCGGAAGATTTATCGAGACTTTGAAAGCCTGGTTCCCCTTTCGTATTGGGCAGTAGTCAGTGTTAACATTTATAAATATTGCATTCTAGATAAATTTGGGCATCTTAAAGAAATATGATTAAGTCTATTTTAACAAGATATTTTAGAGCAGTTCTGGTTTTTAAAATTTAGTTTTCAGAGATCTGTGTTCACCAGTAAGTCGCCGATTGTTGTTGTTGCAACAGCTACCCAATTTTTATTTTTATTTTTAGGACCCCTTTGAAAGTCTCATTTTTCTCCTTAAAGTGCTTTGAATTTGATTTTTTTCATCCTTTACAATTTTCTCCCATCATTAACAGTTCCTTAGATTCATTTTTTTACTAAGGAAGAAAGTGATTTTTGATCCGCTATAATGGGTGGTTTCCCATCTTCGAGCTGCTATGGCAAAGTCTTCTTTGAGTTTAAGCCACTATGACAGTTAGTTTTAATTTGCGAGCCACAACGGTGGGCATCTTTTTATTTCAACCCCACAGTGGATGTATTGTTGTGATGAATTTGCTATAGAGGGCATTTTTCTCATTTACATGCTCGTTGTTTTTAACTTCCGCTATAGCAGAAAGTTTTGCAAGTCGTGCCCTCTACGACGGTGGAACTTATGATTTGTCTTTTGGATTGGTCTCCAACAACCGCTACTACGATGGGTGCATCCTCCAGTTCGAGCCATTACAATGGGTGGTTCTTCAATTTTGTTGTGGAAGTAATTGTCAATGCGCTGCCTCTAAAATGGAGGCATTTTTGGTTAATATCTGATCATGGTATGACCCACCGTTGCGGGGAGCCACTACGATGACTAACATCTCATTCTCCTCGCCGATATGATTTAATGGTCGAGCCGTAAGGGAAGGTAGCGAAAACATTTGGAGCTATGGGATGGTACTCGTGGGTGGGTCATCATGATCGAGCTGTCGCATCAGGGATTTTCCCATGATAACTTATGTTTTCGGCCCAAAGCATTCAGCACTGACGGTGTTTTTGGTATTGTACGTACAAGTTTTAATAGCAATTTGAGACCCTAGGAAGGCCTTTTTATTTACCAAAGTGCGAAGTTTTTTTACCATTTTATTTTTTACGGAGGGAGTTGGGAATTGGAGAGCGTATATTCCTGTTTGAGCTGATCATTCGATTTCCCTGGTGGAGCTCACGTGGCACGTTCTCGCTAGTTGTTTTCATTCACATGGTGAACCTTTGACCGGACAAGTACAACTCACAGCAGAAATAATGACGAAGAAGGGGAGGAAGAAGCCTAAGGTTGTCGAGGACGATTCTGACACAGAAGTTGTATAGGTCTCGCCAACAATGAAGGATGAGAAAGTGTATGAAGACACTAAGGTGATTACAGGAGCAGATCTTGAGCTCAAATGGGGCTAGATCTACCCCATGATGGTTGAAAGAAAAGTGTCAAAGGCTAGTTTTGGAGACCTAGCTTTGTACGAGAACATTTTGAGGTCTGGATTAACCAAAATAGAAACTAGGACAAATATTTTTCCCTATGCGGAGGTCATTGGATGGATGTTTCCAAAAATAGACACAGTAGGAATGATGATAAATGATGAGGAGGGAAATCCTGTTGCATTGTTCGCACCTGCATTCATTTCAACAGTCCATAGTCTACCAGGAACAGAAATAGGTGTAACCATAGAATGGGTTAAAAGTCTGAAGTTTGATTATACAACCACAACAAAGATGATGGTGGCTAGGAGAAATACCTTCAGACATAAATAGTCAGGAGAATATGAGATGACCCATATTCGAACCCATTTCAGGATAATAGCATTGATGATAAGCAAGCTGTATGGTAGGGCTGATGGGAAGACGTATAATTTTGGTTAGATTCCCCGCATGTACTATGTAGCCATGGAGGGAACAATTTTTAACTAGGTAGATATAGCTACCAGGAACTTGTTCAAATGTGTCAAGGAAACTTAGGAAAGGTGGCATCTCACAAGGTAGCTCGCAAGGTGCATTTCGAATATGCAGACTATGTAGATAAAGAGGAGCAAGTGTTCAGTAACATCTATAGGATGGAAGCTTTAAGTAAGTGTTTGAAGGGAAATACATATGGGGTCAAGGGAAGTAGCAGCAGTAATCCAAAACCAAATGAAGGAGGTGTGGAAGCTGTAAAGAAGGCCCAAGAAGAAAGTAATCACAGGCTTGTAGTAGGAGCAAAGAAATTGTTAGCAGAGGAAGCACAGAGGGATAAAGCAAAAGCTGCCAAACAAAAGAATGCATAAGCTATTTTGGATAAAATTTCAGAGTTAGAAAAAGATATTGATCAAGAAGCTGCAAACCCTAAGCTAGGAATACAAGATACAGAAGAGTCCACAGACGGTAAAAATCAGGAAAATGAAGTTGTAGCAGGTGGAGGTCAGGAGAAAATCCCTATTCGTGATAATACCGAGAACCCTCTATCCACATCTAGCAGCATCCTTACTAGGGGTCATATCCCCATAGCTGAAATGGGGCTAATACCATTTACCCCATCTAAAAAATATGATGTGGCATGCTTGGAGGATATTCGTTTTGATCCTAAAACAAAGTCCATTACATGGAGGACAGAGAAAAATTTGAAGGTAGGGACTCAGCCACCAGTGACCACAGTGACAGAGAGGACAGTCATGAGTAATGTAGAAGCACACCCAAAGCAAGTAGATTCTATGGGCATTGCAAATGCCTATGCTAATGCTCACAATGTCGACAAGCTTACAGAAACCATTGAGTAGTATAAGGGGAATATGGCCGAAATGAAGGAAGTTTTGAGGAAGGAAGAAAAGGTAGGCCGAAAATCAAAAAGAAAATATGAAGCTACCCTATCAGACTTTGAAAGGCTTCAACAGGGACACCAAGATTTAGAAGAAGAGCGGGACAAATTGAAATTATCCAATGAATATTTAAGTAAAGAGAACGGAAATTCGGTAAATAAGGTTGCAGAATTGGAATTGTAGAAGACTGCTGCTGAGCAGAAGGCACAACAATATGAAACCTAGGTAGCAGCATTGGAGGCACAAAAGGCTTCATTGGAGGTTTTGTTAAAGGTGGAAAATGAGAAGAGAATGGGTGTAGAGCCTTTGACAAAGAATTCCCTCATGCTCAGAAATAAAATTTACCAGATGCAGCTCTAGATAGTAGATGAGGTGTTGAAGGTCTGACAAGTGGAAGCTAGGTTGGAAGAGATTTCAAGTATAGCTTCTGAATTTAAAGGAAAGACCCAGGATGTCCTGGAAATCATTCAAGTGCATTTGACTTGGTTGGAAACAACCAAGGAAACTCCTGCAAATGCACCGATCAAAGACTTCGAGAGCGTGAAGTTGGAATATGAGCTGATAGAATTTGGGAATAAAGCTGTTGAAGAACTGATAAGGGCAGCCTAGAGAACCAAAGGCATTTTCAAAGAGTTCTGTAGAAAGGTGCTTACAAATTATAGCCGCTGCCAAATATCTGCCAAGAATAGGTTAGATGAATTACCAGAGCATGAAGAGCACTTGAAACAATTGCATGAAAGATGGTAGGAGGATGAGTTGATCATTCAACTAATCGAAAGTTTGGATGAAAGAGTGCTTAAGAATGTAATAGCCTAGGCAGCAATAACAAACCATTTATTGGTAGATCAAATTTGATTGATTCAAGCCAGGATGGGTACTATAAAATCTCAAGTTTCCAAGCATGAGGTCATTATTTTATTTCTAGATCCATTAGAGTTTGAGACAATAGTGACAGATGCCAATACATGGAAGCAGTTCATTAATGAGGTTTTTGGGCCCACTTAGAATGTTTGTTTTATTGACACATATTTTTTAATAGGCATATTTTGCCTAAATTAGCGAAATCACTATGAGACAAAGTCATTTTTTAACTGATTTATAGAGGAAGTCCTAAAGACAGGAAGACAAAACGACATTTCAAGTTGTATAAGTATAGGTAGATTCGATGAAGAGAAGGAATTTTCCATGCTATCTTTTCTGTGAAGTTTATTGTAAGAAGAACTACTTCCTTTTATAATAAAGAAAGCCATATAATTTGTTGGTGAAGGAGCTATGAAGTTTGAAATGCATGGTGTATATTGGTTGAATGTCGAATTATTTCTGTTTTAGCTTATTCTACAAACTGTGAGATCGTTCTTACTTATGAACTATGAAGTTTCAAATGCATGCTGTAGATTGGTTGAATGTCGAATTATTTCTGTTTTAGCTTATTCTACAAACTGTGAGATCATTCTTACTTATGAATTACTTCCATATTATGAATTTTTTTTGTTATTTTTATGAAAATTATGCAGTATATTGAGTAATTAATGTTTTAACTAACAATGAGTTATCTCTATGTTTATCTTTCTACATGTATTCATGTATTCTGAATTATGAACAACTATCTGTAATATTATTTATGCATGTTTTGCAGTACATTACTTAGAATTAAATATAATCTTGCTCCCTAGGGATAGGTCAGATAGAATTAGCTAGTTTAGCATAGGTGTTATTTGTTTGTGATTTAGAAGCAAAAGGGGTTACAAGATGAGAGGTAAGAACCTGCACATCACATTGTGAACTCTTTGTTGTCTCTATTGTTTGCACTTAGAATAGGCACTTACATATCATATATAAAACAAAACTAAAAAATATACTTAAACAGTGGACCGGGCCGCAACTGGTAAAAGAAATCTTAAACTATTACTTGAACAACGGTAGCTGGATTGTAAACTGGATGGATTCCCCATATCAAATAATAATGAGATAATTGGGAACGTTTGTTGGGGAGAATTCCTACTTTTGTTACCTGGGATTTTCCAGGCCTCAATAAGATGTCAACATTCTAACAAAGAAGCCATGGGAAAATATGGGGAGCCCACAGTTGGTTTGGTCCCCCATGCAGCTCCGACTAGCTAACCAGGCTAGAGTAACAATGATTGGGCAGATTCTGTGTCTTGCAGTGGAAGTTGAAGGGATGAAAACTTATGCTGATTTTAATGTTATTGAAGTTGTTGAGGGTGGAGAATCATATCCCACATTATTTGGGATTGGATGGGCCAATGACAGTTTGGCGGTGATTAATTTTAAAAATCATGTGATGACCTTTTAAAATCGTGACATTAGAGTCATAGCTCCGATGGATCCAACTAAAGGGAGAAGATATGTTGAAATGGGTAAGGAAGAAGCAGTAAGAGGATGGGATCATTCATATAACATTTTAGAGGATTACATCCATCCGACTGCCAACGGGGAAATCAGTTGGTGCACTTCTAGCTCTGCATCTTCCGACTTTGATGATGCTTTAGAAAACTGGACGAATCGGATGCATGAGGTAGCAATTCAGAAGTGTGTCTTGATTACTCAATCGTTGTCCCGAGTCACAACCGAGATTGTTGAATTACCAGTATATGAAGGACTGTTGGAGTTGTCTGAGTTTCTCATGGAATTTTAGGATAAGGTGTCAGAACCGCATCGATTGTTGGTGTTGGATGAAGTGTTGAAGGCTACACTAACACATTGGTGGGAAACACATAAGAATTCAATCAACGGGTGGTCTCAATGTCATAGGTTGATGAAATTTCACTTCAGTGAAGCACATAAGAACCACGCTGATAGGTACGATGGGAAGAATGCTCGTGGCAGTCATCTAATCTTGTGTCAGAACATGTGGTCTTGGTGACCAAAGGATGAGCGGGTCCATGCTTTTGTCCACACGTTGGATGATATGTCGTGGTCAAGGTATGTATCGGTTGAGTTGCATAGAAAAATCACTACTTGGGAAGAGTTGATGGTTTGCTTCAATCACACCTTCAGTTTTGTGGATACCAATCTAGTTATTCATAGTGCACTGCAACACATCCAAGACATTGTTCTAAAGGTAGTTCCGATTGCATATCCAGTGGATCTGCTTGAGAGATGTTCAATCCAATCGATGATGGAATTCTACAATGTGACAAGAGGATTGGATGATGGAGATGATCCATGAAACATCAATATTCTAGAAACATAAGGGAGTCAGGATGTCACAACACCTGACGTACCAACGGATCCGATGAATCGACCGTTAAAAATTTGAAAGGTCAACATTGGGAAAGAGGAGAACCCAAAGTTTGCAAATGTTGGGGACTACTGGGATGAAGAAACCATGGAAAAGATCACATATATGTTGCATGAATTCCAAGATTTGTTTCATACAAATTTTTTTGAGATGAAAGGAATATTGGGAGATCTGGGAGAGATGAAGATCTTGATGAAGCCAGATGCAAAACCAGTGAAGCAGCGGCCGTATTTTTTGAATCCGTGATATAAGGATAGGGTTAAGGCTAAGCTCGAATGAATGTTAGATGTTGGGATAATAGATTCGGTTGAGGAATCATAATGGATCAGTCCCGTGGTAGTGCAAGACAAGAAGACAAGTGAGGTTTGTATTTGTGTCAACCTTAGAAAATTGAATGATGAATGTCTGCATGATCCATTTCCAACACCTTTCACTGATGAAGTGCTAGAAGGAGTGAGCAGTCAAGAAATCTACTCATTCACGGATGGTTTTTCTAGTTACCACCAAATTAATATCTTCAAAGAAGATCATCATAAGACAACCTTTGTGTAACACCCCGGTTTTGACCCCGTTGCATTTAAATAAATAATGTAAATAATCATGGTGTGGAGCTAGGAAAAAAACCCATCATCGATTTAGTATTTATGTTTTGGCAATTAAGGTGTGTCCGATGGTATTTTATTTATTTAGTATGCTAGCTGAACACTAACAAGTGAACATTATGTTAAAATTGAAATTTTTAATTAAAACCCACAGTTGGCTATGTCAATGCAACTAAATGAGATGGGGGCATGATTTTTCCTAAGAATGAGGGAGTGGGAGATTGAAAGAGTGGGAAGAAATTCGAATTGGGTAGAGAACCAATTTTGGAAAAACCTTTTTAAATTTTCTTGGGCAAGAAAACACCAAAAACGACCACTTTTCCCTCATGTGGCAACATTTCACCTTGTTTGTAAGCAAGGACTATTGGTTGACCCAACATATATTGTGCTGATTTTGAGTCTGCCCCCGCCTACAAATGTGAAGGAACTTAGAGTGACACAGGGACATATAGGATACTACTGCAATTTATCTGAGGTTATGCCACGATCACATCTCCGATGGAGAGGTTGCTAAAGAAGGATGCGGTATTTGTATGGAGTGAGGAGTGTCAGGGAAGTTTTGATATACTAAAGGAAAAGATGGCTTTCACACCAACAATGTTTTTTCCTGATTGGACTAAGGAGTTCCATGTTCATGTTGATGCATCATCAATTGTGCTAGGAGTGGTGCTGGCATGGCCAGGGGAAGGAGATGTTGATCACCTGATTTCTTGCGCTAGTCAGAAGCTTTTGTTTACAAAGAAGAATTATACTACAATAGAGAGAGAAAGTTTGGAAATGGTATATGCACTGCAGAAGTTTCGACATTACCTATTGGGAGGTCATTTCAAGATGTTCATGGACCATTTTGCTTTGAAATACCTGGTCAATAAACATGTGTTGGGGATGAAGATATGTCATTTGCTACTTCTCTTTTAGGAGTTTGATTTTGAGATACTTGTGAAGCCGGGTCACTTGAATGTAAGCCAAGATCACGTATTGCGAATTGAGACAAGTGAAGAACTAACGAGCATTGAAGATGGGTTGCTGGATGCGCAACTATTCATAGTTGAGATGGTTGATGACTATTATGAGCATATAGTTCAGTGTTTGGTGACGAGAACAACACTAGAGGAGCTTACTACAAGTTAGAAGAAGTAGTTGGTTGTTAAAGCCACATATTTACAATTGATTGCTAGACAAATCTATAAGTTAGGACCATATGATATCTTAAGGTGGTGTGTCCTACTGCATGAACAGGGGCAGGTATTGGCAGAGGAACATGCGGGAGTTGCAGGTGGACACTATGGAGGTTGCGCTACTTCCAAGAAGGTGCTTTGCAGAGGGATTTGGTGGCCGAATCTCACTAGTGATGTTACGTACTATGCACAAACTTGTAACATCTATCAAAGGACTGGAAAACTGTCAAGGAGGGATGAGATTTCATTAGTACCTTAGGTGACACTACAACCATTTGAAAAATGGGAAGTGGAATTTGTGGGACCAATCAACCCACTTGGAAAGAGGACTGGTGCGTGGTATATTATTACGACAATAGATTATCTGACAAGATGGGCAGAGGCCGCATCAGTTGTAGATTGCACCACTTTGACAGAAACAAGGTTCCTATTTGACAATGTTGTTACTTGGTTTGGGTGTCCAAAGATATTGATGAGCAATCAGGGGAGTCACTTCATCAATCGAACGATCGGCACATTGACATAAGAGCTTTAAATACAACATAATAATAGTACCTTGTATCATCCTCAAGCAAATGGGATAGTTGAGGCATTCAAAAAGGTGTTGGAACACATGCTTACAAAGGTGTGCAATGTCAACTGTGATGATTGGGATTTGAATATTCCAGCAGTCTTGTGGGCGTATCGCACCACTTGTAAAAGATTGAAAAGACAGACACCATTCAAATTGGTGTATGGGCAGGAGGTAGCCATTCCCATGGAATACATTATTCTAAGTTTGCGCATTGCAGCAGCGACAGACATGGATGATGAAGGAGAATTAGAAGAACTCCTAGCAAAGTTGGTACAATGAGAGGAAGATTGGTTTATTGAAGGGTTTCACCAGTGCGTTGAGAAGGACCAACAAAAGGATTGGCATGATCGACATATCA
This sequence comes from Pseudotsuga menziesii, assembly GCA_001517045.1. NCBI lineage: Eukaryota > Viridiplantae > Streptophyta > Pinopsida > Pinales > Pinaceae > Pseudotsuga > Pseudotsuga menziesii. The sequence continues at coordinate 120,987 of LPNX010614113.1, read as the reverse complement.
AGAAAAAACATTTTCAGCAAGGAGACTTGGTTCTGCTGTATGACATCAAGTTCACCAAACATCTAGGTAAGTTACAAATGCATTGGTTAGGTCCATATGTTATCAATTCCATTACTTCAGGAGGTGTAGTACAATTCCAATAGTCCGATGGTGTGATGCTGCCTAAGATGGTAAACGGTGGTAGGCTGATGCCCTATAGGATGGGCTCAGAGCTACCCGATGCTTGAGGCGCTACGCGATATGAAAAAAAAATTATTTGTTTTTCCATAGGATGAAAGTTAGGAGGATGGCACACCAAAGAGGAAGTGGATGCACCGGTAGAGGAGTTAGTATCGTGGTTAGGGAGTTATGTTGTGATAGCCACAGGGCTTCAAGAAAGTGAAATCAACAATAAATACAACAGTTAAAGCAGTTAGTCGATGCCACATTTTGGATGAGATGTTCCTTAATGGCGGATCCAACTTTTTGATTGGCAGTGTCGACGGTAAATTTCGGTGATTAATGCATGATTTGGTCATAATGATTAAAAGGGATAGTAATGATTTGATCATCATGATCAGGAGATCAACTCGGAACTATTAGAAGAGGTCGGGTGTGGTTGAAATTCACCATTGTGCAAGCTTCAATTCTCGACAGAGTTGTAGAGCTATTACAGTGAGTTGTGTTGCGTTGAGTGTGTGAGCTGCAGAGTAGAGTGACTTTGTGGTTCCCATTGAGAACTTGGGGGAACATGTGCGACATACCAAGTGAGCTGTTTACAGTCGATATTTCAAGCAAGAGGGACTCACCAGCTATTAGGGTGGCCATCAAAGAAGAGGTCGCAAGCATGCTGGTGGGTTCATCACTAGTTCCAAAGAAGAAGAGGGAGGCACAGCAGCCCAAATCCCCATTGTAGAAGAAGAGGAAAACTGAACGTATGTGTGGGTATAGGAGGAGGCACCTGCATAGATGGGTCCATCAACATCTGGGACTAAGGACTCCTTGACCCAGATAGGGGTATCTGCTATAGATATCCCTGGCTACGTGCCTCCCTGTTGGTCGGATGTGAAGCCTAGGAAGATCATAAAGAATAAAAGGTACCCAGTTAGGATGGTGATGATACTGCAAGGCATGGTATGCACCATGGACATCATTCCCTTGATTACATGAATGAAGTGTAATGATCATGACATGCTCGTGTCAAGAGAGATCACAATAGCTCCCTATGTACCTGTAACATAGGATAGAGGAGACCCATTAGCACGCATTCCATAGGAATGGGCACGCGGTTTGGAGATATCAAGGTTGTTGGGCCTTATCAACATGCCATACTTTGGGAAGTTGAAAAAATAAAATGCATGTGCGAAGAAGCTCTTGGCATGCTTCCAAGGTGGGATTCTATGGCTGGACCGACCATTCATAGTCACTATTACACTTATTTCAGAAATCACAGGGCTGCCCAAGGAGGGGCTCGACCCAACCTAGTATTTTAAGGGGAAATACAATGACAAGAAGTTGGCCATAAAACTCAAGAAATGATATAAATTGTAGTGTGATGGGAGGGCGTACCGTGTTGACAACATAAATGATCAGTCTATCCGCATCACAACGATAATTATGGCTAACAAGATAGTAAGAATGAACCGACCCAACCAATGTAATCCGAGGGTCATCACCTGCACGAAGTAGTGTGCACAAGGGGTGTAGATGAACTGGTTGTCATTCTTAATGAACCAGTTGACGGATGATGCACTAGTATTCTCGATGGGGCATCAACCATTCACCTACAACTGGATGCTGATTTTGATTGCACTTGTGGCTTGGATGGAGTCGGAATATTACTAAAGGATGGATGTGGATGCAGTTGTAACACCCCAGTTTTGACCCCATTACATTAGATGTATATGATGTATATATTGTAAAGAATCATGGTGCGGAGCTAAAGGCCAAGGACCCACCATCGATTGGTTATGTTATGTTTCAGGTTGAAATTGCCACCGATGGTATATCGGGGCATGCGGCATACACATCAAGTTTTGTCATAATGTAAATATGCATTTTTAATTAAAATGAACCCCAACCAGCTATGTTCGTGGCAACTAAATTGAGAAGGGGCATGATTTTCCCAAGGATAAGGTGGGGATTGTTAAACCATGAACCAATGGGGAAAATCCATGTGTCATCTTTCCTTGTCTTACCCAACTACCACCATTAAATATTACTACTGTTAGTTGGGGCAGTTATGGCTAGGGAGTGGAGTGTGGTAGGACTGTCAGTCCTTGCCCACACGCACACTCCACTAGTGGATTGAACCTCATGATGGGAAAAAGAATTACTACACCCCTCATTCCATTCTCACTACTACGTGCCATCCTTTCCCTTGTCTGTTCATCCTCACGCAGGGACGGTAGTCTGTTCATTCTCACGCACATGCATCTTTTCTGTGGATCTCACACAGCCAGGAGGGGAGCCGCTTATCGGTTGTCATTTAGGTTTTTCCATAGAGTGGAATTTGGTGTGTTTTCCCTTTGTATTTTGGGAGACTGTATCTTCTTCCCTAGTGCGGCTTATGTAAGTCTTTTCTAATTGCTTCGTTATCCAGGAGGGACTGTTGTTTTCCCCAGATTGTGAACTGTGTTGCTGATACGTTTGGAGACTGCTGTAAGTTGCTTGGGAGTCGTTTTGGCCACGATAGGGCTAAGAAAGACTCAAGAGTCATTTTCCCTATCTAAGCTGTAACTGCTGATTGATTCCATGCGTGCAATGGTTGGTATTCGGACTATGTTGAGAGTAGGGATGGGGGCTTGGGTTGCTTGATAAAACTGGTGTGTTTGGAACCCACACAGACAAAGCTAAAGGGATGGATTTCTTCTCCACAACCCCTGAATAGCACTGGAAGGGAAGTTAGGGCCTGAGGGACTGTGTAGTAAGAAGGGACTGATTCCTTGTGTTGGGTATGTGTGCGTGTCTTAGAAGTCAGGCTAGTTCTGGTGTAGGTGTTCCTAGCTCTGTAATGGGCTCACCAGCTTAGCATTTATCCTTTCCTAGCTCCTTGATGGCCTGATAAACCTGACCATGTTGGATTGGCTGTCTTGTTGATGGCCTGATAAACCCAAATGTGTTGGCTTGGCTATGTTTTGTGTATCCTTGGCTATGTGTAAGCCTGCTTGTTCCTTATTCCTTGGGGAATCATGCCCAGATCGGGGGTGGCAACATTGCTAAGAGATTTAGGAGCATGCTAGCCTATGGTTGGGTGGAACGTTGCAGCGACGTAGCTAATTGCAGAGCGAGTTCCTCATAATATAAGTAATCTTGTCTATTTTACTCCTGTAATCTTTTTACTATTAATGAATATGGTGAACATGTTGAATGCTTGTTTGCATGTATGTTGCTTCCGTTGTGTATGATAAATAATTGTATCCATGTATGTTCTACTTCAATGCATTTTGTTTTCATCCTTTCAATTTTTATGAATGCAAATGTTCATCGGGCTGGTTGCCCGGATGGTTAAGGCCATGGTAGCATCCTCTTCACCGGTCGGAGGATCGGGGACGCTACAGTGTGGTATCAGAGATCATGTTGCAGCATGGGCCTGAATGGGGCCATGAAAGATGTAGTGACATAGGGAGGATTTGTTTCTGCCCAGTAGAGATCAGAAGTTTATGACAACAAAATTCCACACAAATTTGTCTAAGTGTTTTAACTGTCGGTTCATCGAAACACTTAGTGGGAAAGACTTTCGAGGCAACAGAGAGCTAGGAAGAAACACACCCGACGGAGGACAGTTGGAAGAAAAGTACAGAAAAGTTTCTAATTTTTCATCGGTCGTCGATAGAACTTAGTGGATGTGGGAGCCATAGTTTTGGCGAAGATCAGTCGAAGACCGCTGAAACACCGACTCGATGTAGTGGTTTGGACAGCTGATGCTCCGGAAGAAGGTTTGTTGTTTATACCACCAACGGATGTCGGTAGAAAATAGTTGATTGAGCACCCATCGTTGTAGATGGCTAGACAACTATGCGTCCGACGGGTAGAGCCTTCGACCATTGACACGATAAAGAAAGTTTAAAAAAATTTCAAAGGCCCAAAATCATCGGCTATCGAAAGAAGATAATGCTTTGAGCATCTATCATTATGGAAACTTAGAGCACTAGCCTTCCGACAGGGAGAAGCTCCGACTACTGATGCAGGTCAAAAATCAGTTCACTGATCGAAAAGCATTAATGGATTGGATCGCCGATCGGGGAAGGATTGAAGACGGTTGCGACTGTGGAACGAACTAACCCGCCGATGCTTTAGGATTCCACTCACTGATGCCGAGGTATTAGTGGATTATGGGGCCGACAGAGTCAGCAGAATATAGATAAAGTTTTTTCTGACAAAAGAAGAAATTTTCAAAAAAAAAAAAAATTGTCGAAGTGTTGAGGCCATCGGTGATCGGCGACGGTTAGCTGTTTGGATCGACGAAAGTTAGTGGTTTCAAAAGCCTAGAGAACTAGCCTTCTGAAGAGAAGAGGCTACCGATGTTGATCAGGTTACACCTTAGTATATTTGGCCGCCGATTGGAAGAAGATCAAAGATGGGGGGGGGCGCCGTTGCGGTTGCTGATGGAACTATTTCACCGACACCTAAGTTGATTCAGTTGTCGATGATCTACGTCAGATGAAGTTAGTGGATTGAACGTCTGCCATTGTGGATAGCCAGTGAACTATCCTTTCAATGGATAGAGACTTCAACCACTGATGCCACAAAGATTAGTACTTTCGACAGCCGATGAATATAAGATGGAAGAGCCGATGTCGTGAAAGACAAGGCAAGAAGAAAATTCAAGAAAATTCAAATTTTCTCTAAGGCACGAGATCATCAGCCATCGAGAAATGTTAGTGGATCGGATCACCGATTGAAAAAATTTCAATGAAGGTGACCATTCGTTGCAGCTGCTTAGCCAACTAGCCCTCCAACGCCATAGCAACTAGTGCTTCTGACCGCCGATAGACTTACGACTGTGGAAGACTTAAGGAGATTGTTGGCCGCCGTTGAGGAAAGATGGGCAACTAACAAGTTATGCTATTGATGAACAGACATGGGATAATAGACCATTGAAGGCCCAATGCGGTGGAAGGAATAGGATGAGTAACTCACTGATTAGAAGTCTAGACGTTTGCCGTGGAAACTGAAGTAAGAACATTTTCCACCATTCCGGCTGCCTAGAAGACTAATTGTCCAACGCAATAACGTAGCCGATCGCCGACAAAGAGGAGGTAAGTTTCTGTTTGGATCGCCGCAACGATAGGAAGTATAGTGACTTGGATTGACAATGTGCAGAGGGATTAGACCTGCTGAGATAGGATTGTGGCCGTGGAAGACATAAAAGGTTTATGGGCCATCGTTGCAGAAGCCGAGACGACTAACCACCCGATGCACAAGACACCCGACCTTCGATGCAGCGCATAGGCTAGCTTCATCGCCGATTAGGTTCAGAGAGTTGGATGTAGATTCGATAGAGCGGAAGGAAATAGGTGAACATCCCTCCACATCGCCAATGCAGATCGGAAGTTTGGTGATTTTCCCACCGAAACGTCGGGAAAAGTTGTGCAGAAGAGACCCGATGAAGAGAAGGAAACTTTGGGTTTTCGAAGTGGAAATTTTCTCAGTAAATTCTAACTGTTTTAGCAGATTTTAGCAGACTGTCCGTGGTCACAGAGCTGAATATGAAATAGAGAAAATTCTGTGTTTTAGCATAATTTTCGTTTTATGATTTCTAGAAGAAAAGGTAAGTAATTTTGATTATATTAATATTATGCATCTAACAGTTTGATACAAACACATTTGAAGAACCTTAGATAACCTCCAAGGGAGATACTCCAGAAAGAACAATGTGGTAAAGCCAGAGGTGGTTCAGTCATGAGAACCCATGATGGGTATGATGCTCGAGATTCTTACGAGTGAGCAGAAGATGCCATGGGAGAAAATGTTCGTAATGGGAATGACGACATAGATTCTAATGGAAGGAGATTCTAGGGGACACCATCTAAGGTTGCAGCCACCATGAGAAGCTTGATCAAATCCCAGGAAGAGCAGCATCAGTTGAATGCTGCAATGTTGCAGAGTTTGACAGACCTACAGAGAAAGATAGACTCTGGATGAGATACAGTAAGACCAGAGGGCAGCAAGAGCAGTACTAGGAGAAGGAGAAGGACTTCTAGTGGGTCATCTGATTCTGAAGAATCTAGCATGGATTCAAGTTCTTCTTCTCATAGAAGAAAAAGAAAGAGAAACCATAGGGATTGCCCTCGAGATGAATTTAAGAAATCTAAACCTCCTACATTTGATGGTGAGGTAAAGACAAGACAAGAGGCTGAAGCTTTGCTTCTTAGACTAAAGAAGTACTTTCAAGTGCATGACTATTCGGGAAACATGAAGGTAAGAGTTGCGATATTCAATTTTAATGGAAGAGCATCCATTTGGTGGGAACACTTCAAGAAAGTAAAGAGGATCAGTGAACAGAGACTTAAGTGGAAACAGTTCAAGAAGTATTTCAAGCAGAAATACCTCTCTGACAGGTATTATGATGACAACATTAAGGAGTTCCATGAGCTAAGATTGGGATAGTGGACCATGGAAGAATATGCAAATAAGTTTTTGGAGCTGTTGAGGTATGTCCGGTACATCAAAGATGAAAAAGTTAAGGTCCAACGTTTTCTGAGTGGATTACCTCAATATTACAAAGATAGAATTGAGTTTTATGAACCTAGAACTCTTGAAGAAGCAATAAGGAAGGCTAAGTATTGTTATGAACAAAGCAAAGGAAAGACAGATTACCATAATGCATGGAAGGATAAGAAGAATGAGAAGTTTGACCAAAGAAAGAAAGGTTTCAAACCCTCTAACTTCAGGAATCAATAGAAGCAGCCATCCCAAGCTACGAGTAAACCAGTTGGAGTGACAGGAAAAAATCCTAAAGATCCACAACAGACTAGAGGGCCACTCCAATGTTGGAAATGAGGAGGACCCCACATGCGCAGAAATTTCCCACTCGAGAATGAGGGTGCAAGGCCAGCTTATAACATTCAAGAAGCATAAATAGTGGGTCAAGTAGTAAGGGTAGTCCCTAGGATTTATACAACACTGGAGGACCGCCAAGCGGATCACCAATCAACTGTGGTTGAAGTTGTAGGTAATATTGTTGAGCAATCTGTTTCTATTTTGATTGACCCTGGTTCTACGCACAGTTACATTACTCCTAGAGTAGTGGAGATTTGTGCTTTTAAGAAAGTAAAGCATAGGAAGTCTTGGTTAGTTCAGCTAGCCACTGGAACTAAGAGGAAGGTTAGTGAAATGATAGAGAAATGTCCATTGGTCATGAATGGATTGGTCACTTGTGTAGATCTGAATGTTCTACCACTTGGTTTCTATGATGTTCTCATTGGAATGGATTGGTTAGAAGCTCACAGGGTGAAGCTTGACTATTATAATAAGACTTTAGAATGCATGAATGAAGAACGAAACCTAGTAGTTGTGAAAGGTATTCCCAAGGTGATTTCAGTACGACAGGTTTCAGCGATGCAGTTAAAAAAGTTCTGTAGGAATGGTTTCCAGTTGTATGCAGCTCATATTTTGGAGACATCAAGAGATGAAACTCCTAGGTTGGAGGACTATCAGGTGTTATAGGAATTCAAGGATGTGTTTCCTAATGAGATTCCAGGGCTTCCTCCAAAGAGGGACATTGACTTCACTAATTAACTTGTGCCAAGAGCAGCACCAGTGTCTAAGGCACCCTACAGGATGAGTACACCAGAGATGCTAGAGTTGAAGATGCAACTGCAAGAGTTGTTGGAAAAGAAGTATATCTGACCAAGTGTGTCTCCTTGGGGAGCACCGGTTCTGTTTGTAAAGAATAAAGATGGTACACTTAGGTTATGTATTGATTACAGACAACTCAACAAGGTTACTGTGAAGAATAAATATCATTTTCCTAGGATTGATGACCTCTTTGATCAAATGATAGGAGAAAAGGTATTTTCCAAGATTGACTTGAGGTCTGGTTACCATCAGGTGAGAATCAAGGATGAAGACATCCATAAGATAGCCTTCAGAACAAGTATGGACATTATGAGTTTGTAGTGGTACCATTTGGTCTCACAAATGCACCAGCTACATTTATGTGCCTTATGAATAGTGTCTTCAGCAGATATCTGGACAAGTTTGTTCTTGTTTTCCTTCATGACATTCTTGTTTATTCTAAGAATGAGAAAGAGCATGAAGAGAATTTGAGATTGACATTGTAATTGCTCAGGGATCATCGAATGTATGCAAAACTGAGCAAGTGTGACTTCTATAGAGATAGAATTTAGTATTTGGGTCACATTATCTTAGAGGAGGGTATATCTGTGGACCCTAAAAATATTGAAGCCATTATGAATTGGCATACTCCAAGAAATGTGACAGATGTAAGATATTTTATGGGACTCGCAGGATACTACTGGAGGTTCATTGAGGGATTCTCCAAAGTTGCACATGCCATCACTTATTTTCAAAAGAAGGGGATGAAGTTTGAATGGAAATCGAGGTGTGAAGAAAGCTTCCAACAATTGTATGCACCAATGCATGCAGACAAGGGGTTGGAGGAGTCCTTATGCATGACAACCACGTGATATGTTATGAGTCAAGAAAGCTGAAGGAGCATGAGAAGAACTATGCCACTCATGATCTAGAGCTTGCAGCCATAGTACATGCCCTCAAGATGTGGAGACATTACTTGATGGGTAGGATATTTGAGCTCAAAACAGACCATTGTGGTCTGAAGTATCTATTAGATCAGCCTACTCTAAATGCTAGGCAAGCAAGATGGATGGAATTTTTATGTCAGTTTGATTTCGAAATCAAGCACATAAAAGGAAAAGAAAACAAGGTAGCTGATGCACTCAACAGGAAGATGCAAGAAATGCATATGGCATCTCTTAGTATTTTCCAATTGGATTTGAGGCAGCAAATTGTTAGTTATGCTGCTGGAGATGAATTGTATGAGCAGGTAGAAGACAAATTGCAGTAGCAAAGTCTTGAGAAGAGGCATGAGGGATATAAATTGGAAGAAGATGGACTTCTCACTTATAAAGGTAGAATTTATATTCCAGATGTAGCAGAGTTGAGGAGAGTTGTTATGGATGAAATCGATCAAGCTCTGTATTCCGGTCACCCAGGATACCAAAAGACAATTGCTACAGCTAGGAAGCAGTACTTTTGGCTGGAAATGAAAAGGGATATGGCTAAGTACATTTCGAGGTGTATGAAATGTCAACAGGTAAAGGTTGAGCATCAACATCCAGTAGGTTTGTTGTAGCCCTTGCCAGTTTTGGAATGGAAATGGGAAGTTATTTCCATGGATTTCATTACAAGATTGCCAATGAATTGGAGGCAACATGATTCCATCATGGTTGTGGTAGACAAGTTGACAAAGGCAATGCATTTTATATCGGTTAAGTCTATGCATAAGACTAATAACATTGCAAAGATATTCATGAAGGAGATTTTCAAATTGCATGGATTTCCTAAGGCGATAGTCTCTGACAGAAATGTCAAGTTCACTTCCAACTTTTGGAAGGGGTTGTTTGCAGATTTGGGTACAAAGCTAAAATTCAGCACTGCATACCATCCTCAGACAGATGGGCATACCGAGAGAGTTAATCAGGTGCTTGAAGACATGCTTCGCATGTACGTGATGGACAAACCAACTAGGTGGGAAGATTACTTACACTTGGTAGAGTTTGCTTATAACAATGGACAGTAGGCATCCTTGGGGATGAGTCCATATGAAGCTTTGTATGGAAGAAGGTGTAGGACACCAGTGACTTGGGATAACCCAGTGAACAAGGTTGTGATTGGACTAGAATTGCTCAGGGAAATGGAGCAAGAGGTTGTAAAGATCAGGTAGAATCTGAAAGCAGCACAGGACAGATAGAAAAGCTATGCAGATAAGCATAGGGTGAACAGGGAGTTCAATGTTGGGGATCATGTTTACCTTAGAGTGAGGGAGAAAAAGAGTTCCTTGAAGCTTGGAAGTTGTGCCAAGCTATCACCTAGATACTGTGGGCTGTTTGAAGTGCTTGAGAGAATAGGGCCCGTTGCATATAGACCTGCATTTCCTGCTAGCACTAGGGCTCATAATGTTTTTCATGTTTCTTTGCTTAAGAGATATGTACATGACCCTAACCATGTGATAAATTGGGATGTGATTCAGGTGGAGCCCGAGGGAGAGTTCTGAATCGAGCTAATGTGCATCCTTGACAGGAAGGTCACAATGCTCCGGAACTGGGCCATAGGTCAGGTAAAGGTGCAATGGGAGCACTACAGACCTGAAGAGGCTACATGGGAGCTAGAGGATTCCATGTGATTGGCACATCCATTTTTATTCAATTATGCGGAACACTAAGGCGATACTAGTGTAGCATTTTGTTCAAATTTTGTGAACACTGAGGACGGTGCTATTGAAGGGGGAGGGGAATGTAACACCACGGTTTTGACCCCGTTACATTAGATGTATATGATGTATATATTGTAAAGAATCATGGTCTGGAGCTAAAGGCCAAGGACCCACCATCGATTGGTTATGCTATGTTTCAGGTTGAAATTGCCACCGATGGTACATCGGGGCATGTGGCATACACATCAAGTTTTGTCATCATGTAAATATGTATTTTTAATTAAAATGAACCCCAACCAGCTATGTTTGTGGCAACTAAATTGAGAAGGGGCATGATTTTCCCAAGGATAAGGGGGGGATTGTTAAACCATGAACCAATGGGCAAAATCCATGTGTCATCTTCCCTTGTCTTACCCAACTACCACCATTAAAAACTGATGCTGTTAGTTGGGGCAGTTATGTCTGGGGAGTGGAGTGTGGAAGGACTATCAGTCCTTTCCCACATGCACACTCCACCATTGGATTGAACCTCATGATGGGAAGAAGAATGACTACACCCCTCATTCCATTCTCACTACTACACGCCATCCTTTCCCTTGTTTGTTCATCCTCACGCAGGGACGGTAGTCTGTTCATTCTCACGCACAGACATATTTTCTATGGATATCACGCAGCCAGGAGGGGAGCCGCTTATCGATTGTCATTTACATTTTTCCATAGAGTGGAATCTGGTGTGTTTTCCCTCTATATTTTGGGAGACTATATCTTCTTCCCCAGTGTGGCCTGTGTAAGTCTTTTTCGATTGCTTCGTTATCCAGGAGTGACTATTGTTTTCCCCATATTGTGAATTGTGTTGCTGATACATTTGGAGACTGTTGTAAGTTGCTTGGGAGTCGTTTTGGCCATGATAGGGCCAAGAACGACTCAGGATTCATTTTCCCTATCTAAGTTGTAATTGCTGATTGATTGCATGCATGCAATGGTTGGTCTTCAGACTGTGTTTAGAGTAGGGATGGGGGCTTGGGTTTCTTTATAAACCTGGTGTGTTTGGAACCCACATAGACAGAGCTAGAGGGATGGATTTCTTCTCCACAACCCCTGAATAGCACTGAAAGGGAATTCAGGGCCTGAGGGACTATGTAGCAGAGAAGGGACTGATTCCTTGTGTTGGGTGTGTGTGGGTGTCTTAGAATTCAGGCTAGTTCTGGTGTAGGTGTTCCTAGCTCTGTAATGGGCTCACCAGCTTAGCATTTAGCCTTTCCCAGCTCCTTGATGGCCTAATAAACCTGACCATGTTGGCTTGGCTATCCTGTTGATGTCCTGATAAACCCAACTGTGTTGGCTTGTCTGTGTTTTGTGTATCCTTGACAATGTGTAAGCCTGCTTGTTCCTTATTCCTTGGGTAATCATGCCCAACTCAGGGGTGGCATCATTTCTGAGAGATTTAGGAGCATGCTAGCCTATGGCTGGGTGGAACGTTGTAGCGACGTAGTTGGTTGCGGAGCAAGTTCCTCATAATATAAGTAATCTTGTCTATTTTACTCCTGCAATCATTTTACTATTAATGAATATGGTCAACATGTTGAATGCTTGTATGAATGTATGTTGTTTCCATTGTGTATGATAAATAATTGTATCCATGTAAGTTCTACTTCAAAGCATTTTGTTTTCATCCTTTCAATTTTTATGAATGCACATGTTCATGGGGCTGGTTTCCCGAATGGTTAAGGCCATGGTAGCGTCCTCTTCACCGGTCGGAGGGTCGAGGATGCTACAGCAGCGAAGGCTTGCAAAGGAGTGCACTACCAAAACCTCTGGTATTTGAAGGAAAGTGAGAGACTTAAGGACTGTTCTATTCAGTTCTAGGTGTATTGGGAAGTGTTGCAGGCTACATATATGAAGCTTCCAAGACTATCACAGGAGGAAGTGATGAAATTCCAATGTATTATCTGGTTTTCGATTGGCCTGCATGCCATTCATGTGAAAGCATGGCACGATCCAGATAAAAAGTGGCTTCCCACAACATATAAGCTTTCTGACACGAAGCTAGAAGCTATTTTTGCTGATTAGGCCATGGAGTGGTGCAAACCTATCAGCATTGAGGAAGTGTCGATGGGTCCACCAACAGATGCACCGATGGATCTTGTTCTAGAACCACCATGTGATGATGACTCGGATGAAGCGTTGATGGGGACCCCAACGGATTGAGAAGCAGAGCAGGCATTTGAGGAATCCTACACAAAGAAGAGATAGGAATAGAGTGTGACCAACAGCACATCACCAATGCATGAGGAGCAGTTGAGCCGTATTATTGTGGCCATTACAAAATCAACTGATGCGGTAGGAGAACAGAAGAAGAAGAAGATGACCAACGAATTTGGTGAGGTAAAAACTCACCTTGATTCCTTGATTGATGTAGTAGTAAAAATGGTACCAGAGGCAACCAATTTGCAGCATGTTGGTTCAATCATCACTAGGACATGGATCAGGAATGTGGAAATTCCACCACATACGATCGAGACCAACAGTGAATACCTCAACACCTCACTTCAACAATTGCAGGATATTTCAATAGACATCAATGCGTTGTTGACCTAGACAATGGTGCAGTTGTAGAGGGTTTCCAATCACAAGTTGGCAGATAAAGAACAAATAATTGGCGAACACCTGTTGAGGCCTGGAAATTCACAGGCAACAATAGCAAGTGATTCTCCCCAGTCAACGTTCCCAAATAGCCCATGACTGTTTGGTGTAGGGAACCCGTCCGGTTTGTGGTCCGGCTACCATAGGTCAAGTAACAAAACTAAAAGGTTTTACTGGTTGCAGCCCGTTCCACCGTATATATTTGTGTATTTTTGACTTAAAGTATGATATGCACATGCCTAATTAATATGCAGGGTGATAAAGGATGCAAGGAGTAGTCACAAAGTGATGTGCAGGTTCTTACCTCTCGTCTTAGAACTCACAAGCATCTAAATCACATACACAGTAATAAAGTAAATCTAAACATCTACCTATCCCCAGGGATCCGAATTGTAACTTATTAATGAGTAATGTGCATTTTGCATGCGTTGTAAAGAGAAATTACAGATAGCTGATATTTCTTTCCAAAACACATGAACAATTAAAGATATTTAGACAATCAGATAGCCACTTGCTTATTAACAACATTCATTACTCATGGTGGTAATTTCGCAGAATAAAGCAGAAATCATTCAAACAAGAACATAGGTCCTAAGAGTTAGAAAGATCTCACGGCTAGTGGAGACAAAGCTAAAAAATGAAATAGTTCATCTTCAACCAATCCATAGAATAACATTCGAACATCCCACCAAACTTTCTCCAATAGGCAAAACAGTAAATCTTTATTGCAAAAGGAAATAGTTCTTCTTACAATCTCTCTTCACCAATCTAACTGGGAAAAAGTCCCCCTTTTTCTCTAAGTCCTCTATATTTATACAAGAATAAGACTGTTGGGCTGCCTACAAATAACTCTTGGGCTTCCCCAACTTTTCGCCTCCCAAAATTTTACCTTCACTAAGTGTTTACAAAAATGCAACATATTACAGAAAATGAACAAATATTCACGAGGAGGGCCCCGCTTGGTAATTTAGAAATTTATTCCAAGCTGAAGCCTCTGAGGCGATGCCTTCAAACTCAGAAGGTTCCAAAAAATGAATATTTATCTTGAATTTTGCAGCCTGGTTCGTGATGGCTTCAATTTTGGCTGCACTTAAGTGGAGCTAATATTCTAGTAGCTGCACACTGACTGCAGAATGATCTACCTCATTCCTTAAGGTCTAGTCATCGAGAGATTTAATGTGCTGTACTCTTCTTTACTCTTCTTGGTACCTTTTCTACAAAATTTCCACAAACAAGTTGTGGTCCGGAAAAGCATCTATTCTCTGTTCAGCTTCTACTTGGCATCGGTTATAGGTAATTAGAAGTCTTCTAAAGAATTCTGTACATGCCCCTTTTGTATTTCTAACATCCTTCTTGAATTCCTCGGCCGTGTTAATGGAAAACTCCAATAAGTCGTAGTCCTACCTAAGGGCTTGTCGATCTTTTGAGGGCACCTCTACAGGAGCTTCTTCATTGTTCTCTAGTCTTTCCATTATTGCTGTCAGGACTTCCAGGATGTCCTGAGATCTGTCAACAAAATATGAGGAGGTCTCCAAAATCTCCTCCAACCGACCATCTACTTGCAAAACTTTGCATCTTTCCTCTTCTATGGCCGTCTGCAACCGAAGCATCTTGGCTTTCTGTGCCAGAACATGTTCTTTGAAAGGATGGAGACTAACTTGTTGTTCTTTGGCTTCCTCTAAAGCTACTGTCAATGAGGTAATATGTTCTCAAATTTTTTCCTCTTGTTCTTGAGAATGCCTCTCATTCGCCTCCAAGGTGGTTTTTTGCAGCTCTAGATCCTCTATCTTTCCTAGCAGCTGTTCCTTCTCTGCCCTCAACTCTTGATATTCTTGTTGTATTTTCTCTAGACATTCCTCGGTAGTCTCCATAGATCTTATTTCTGCTTGGAGAACCTGAAGTTCAGCCTTTGAAGACTTTATCTCCTTTTGCACGTCTTCAAATTTTCTTTTTAACTTATTGTTTTCTTCTCTTTCCTTTCTTAGTGTGTCTTTTAGATGAGAAGAAGACTTCTTAGACTGCTCCAGATCTGTCATTATTTTATCTACATTGTCCTCTGAAGCATGGATCAATGCAGCCCCTGCTCTAATAGTGAATCTGGGGTCTCTGTCTGTTCCGTATACAATGGTTGTATCAGTTATCATCTTATCAGACAGGCCCCCTGTTTCAACCTTCTTCTCAGTTCTTTTTACTATCCTTTTCTTTTCTTTATCGTAAAAGATAGTATTAAAATCAGGGACCTCTTCCCCTTGCTTCTGTTCGAAGGGAACTAATCTAAGGGTGGGGGCCATAGACTGTCCAGGTGTGCTGACTACAGGTACTTCAGGGTCTTGAACGTCGGGGTTCTCCATGTCCTGGGCCTGAATGTTTGCTATGTCATAGGTTGACTGTTCTGTCACCATTTGGGTTAGCTTCATCCTCTCTGCCTCCTATTTCTGTAGCTCCTCATCCAGCTTCCTTTTTCTTTCTTCTTCTTCTATCTTGGCCTCTTATTCTGCTTTTCTGGCTGCCTCTTGTGCAGCTCTTCTTTTCTCTTCCTCTTCTCCCTTCAGCCACCCTTCGGATTCTTGGGATAACCTTTGAGCTTCTTCGTTTCTTTTTCTGGTTTCCTCATCGGCCTTTGCTTGCTCATCCTACCCCTTTCCACCTTTGGTGGTGATTTTATTTTTAAAAATTTTCCTCAAGGCTGTTATGTTCAGTGCACTGCAGAAAATGGACTCTTCTCTGTCCCAGTGGTGAGTGTATTCAAAATGGACATTAGCCTCTTTACAGTGCTCTGCAACCTTGTTTTGGGAGTCATTCCTATGGAAGGGAATCTCCCCAAAGTGAAACTTCTCCAACTCCTCCATGAATTCATCGGCCTTCTTGACTCTAGTAAACTTATAACTCCCCAACCTGAAAGGCAACGGAGGATATGCAACCTTCTTATGTTCAAATAAAAAGATTCCTATTCCATCTAGGAAGACTTGCCTAACTGCTTCTTTGTGGATTATATAGTCTATGGCATACTTAGGAAATAGGGAAGGTGCTCTAGAGCCTCCAAACATTCTGAAATAGAGCCCATCCTCAGTCAAGTAATAATCAATGTATTCTTTGATCACCTGCAATGCCTCCTCCGACATGCAGTCACATTCTTTTAAGAAAATAAGAGTATATAATGGCATGATAAAATGTTCACAGACCTCCCTGTAGTGACTATGGTACTTGTGAGACCACAGTGGCTTGTATGCGGAGTAAATAGGTATCCTTTCCCGGTCCCAGATGCACCTTAGGCCGGGGAAAGGTTGATTGCACAGTATGCAATCAATGAGTATGGAGCTCATGTAAAATTCTGACCTTTTTTGGGACACCTCCCAAAGCTGAGGCCATGCAGGCCAAAAGGCTATTGGACATTATGTTGGCCCAGTTAAAGATGGTCCCCTATGTTGCAACATAAATAATTATGGGTATCCACTCCAATTTGAAGCTTTTTCCATAGGATCTTCCAAAAATTCTATTGAGCATTAAGGAAATGAACCTATAAGGGGTTCTTAAGCTTGCGGTATCATATTCCCTTGTCGGTCTAGTTCTAAAGTTTCTTCCAGGCATGAGCATCCTCTTGAGGGTTTTGATGAGGTCCATCCTGATGTTTCTTAGCCAATCTTCAGTTAAATATATTTGTGCTTCTGGCAAGTGGTAGGCCAAAGCTACATATCCAGGGCTATAGGCAACATAGCCTTGTTTATCAACATTCTCAAGAATCATGGTGGTTACATCTTCCCTAGGAAGAATCCACAGAATCACTTCAGAGCATGGGAAGAGCTCCGGTCTTGTAGCAATATTCATAAATGAAGACCTTTCTATGTTGGCGTATATGCTTTCTTCCTCAAAACCTATATCAGGCACCTCTCGGCGCGTGATCAACCTATAGATGTCTCCCCACTGATACTCAGGCTGTACACTAGTTATGCATTTGGTGTCTTCATAAATGTACTTGATCTTGGTGATGACTTCGACGTCGGTTTCCTCTTCAACCATAGGGGCCTTCTTCTTTTGACGCTTAGACATTTTGAGTTCGGAGGAATATTCTTGTCACATACAAAATTGTAATTGTTAGGTTATTTCCAGACGAATTGTAGAGATTGAGATAACAATGTAAATGTTTTACCTCATCTGTGTTAAGCATGGTGGCAGTAAATCAAACTAAGAAAATATATTCACACCAATACTCCTGTCTAACACTGAAATTGGCTCAATCAACAAAGCTCGAGTGGGTAACAAGGTCTACGTTAAAATGAAGCAACCTCGGGCTCTCTGTGGGCGCCATGACCACTGCACTACGCGGAACAACAGAGGCACTAGCTCTAGCCACTAAAGGGGAATTTTAGGAGATAGCACTATTTATGTGCCTTCTATAGTCCGTCTCTAGGCTAGGCGATGCCATACTACCCCATACCTGTTCGGGTTTGAATTCGACCGTGGACTTGGTCGCTCGAAACAGTGAGATAAAAATGAGGTCTTGGTCTACACGATGTGGATAACCGGAGCAGGGGAAACCAGTCTGACATTCCCTAGGGAGGCCATGAAGACCTTCCCTGAACAACCAAACATAAGATGGGGCAAACTGGTGCAGATAGCATAACGGCTGTCTGCACCAGTTTCCCCAACCATCGAGTGCAGGGAAAAAGGCCATAACGTCCAGGGAAATGGAACACCCCATGGGAAACAAAAATCCCCTGCAGATAGTTACGCTACACATCCCAATATATACATGTAAATGATGGGGGCCAAGGGAAACCCTAACCACAAAAATAACAACAAACCCAAAATTGAAAAGTCCAGTCGAACGGAATGGGATGATGAGTACAAGGGCCTACCTGGAAATGCTGCATGACTAGCAGGAGGAAGACCATTGAGTTTCCATAGTGGAGCCACCTAGGAATGAGGGTACCGATAGCGGGGGTCCTGGTTAGCTCGAGGGACAACAACAGCACAGTGACAGTTCAAAATAACAATAAAATAATCAACGACTTCACCCCATATATATATCCGGTCAACCATAAGCGGAGGGGGAAAAAATTGGGCAGTGAAAACACAAGGATCGAAGATCATATCGACATTGCCTCCCATAACGTCAGGTGGTAAAACAACTAGGAATACCGCCAAGG
This sequence comes from Pseudotsuga menziesii, assembly GCA_001517045.1. Lineage (NCBI taxonomy): Eukaryota > Viridiplantae > Streptophyta > Pinopsida > Pinales > Pinaceae > Pseudotsuga > Pseudotsuga menziesii. The sequence continues at coordinate 102,798 of LPNX010614113.1, read as the reverse complement.
TGTCGGGGAGAGATCAAACAACAAAAGCATCAGAGCTCGCAAGATTAGGCGTCGGGGCAATAGAAGGATAAGGAGCCGCAATGGCGGAAACATAAAAGACATCAAGTTTCGCAAACCATCAAAATCGGGGAAAAACCAACTTAATTACAACTAAGAAACATTGGTTCTGCGGAAAAGTAAACTCAAACCACCGGAAAGACAGCGCTTTTCAACGCCGTAATGGCGGACGCCGAAAACTCAAAGATCAATGAAACAAAAGAGCGGGGTTGAAAAAGTTAATGCAACTATCGGAAGACTTCGTAGTATGCCATCCGCAACTGCAAAAAACATAGAAACAAAATGTTCCGATGGGAATCCAAATGACGGCCAATTGAGACAAAATTGAATAAAGGCATCGGAGAAAAATATCGGAGTTGGTTGCTTATTACATCTCCGCAATGACGGGAGTGCAAGTGACTAAACTTTCAACTCAAATACTCAAAAATGCGTTCGATGGCAAGGTAAACTTAAACAAGTGGTGAAACATTTATGGAATTAGGAATAGTCTTTCTATAGAATCATCAAACCAAATCAAAATTCAAACCAAAATAAGCAAAACGAGGGTCTCGAAATTTTTTTTTGAATTTTGGGAAAATGTTGCAGCTGCAACACCACCTTTTGAGGTCGCAAGAGAAAGAGGCTGAAGCACGGAAGGAGATTGAGGAATTGAAGAAGGAGAAAGAGAAGTTGATAGAGGAGAGCACAAAGGATATTGAGGCACTTAAAAAGGAGTAATATTGCTTGACAATGGATAAAGCGTAATTCTTGGACAACAGAGTGCGCTTAGAGAATAGAGTTTCGGTTGCTTGTCAACAAGTGTCGGAAAACACTAAGGACATTGACGCGGAGGAAAAAGCAGAGCGACTTGGGGCCATAATTACATAGTTGAATCACAACAATGATGGTCTACATACAATAGTGGATCCAAGCACACCATCAGAGGAAGTTGTGGAATAGAAAAGAACCATTGAGGAATTTGCAATGCAGCTGGAGGAAATGGAGCAAGAAGCAAAGAGAGTTACTGGTGTAACTACCTAATTTTGGGGAAGTGTATTCCAGGATGCACAGTTGGAGAAACTGACCACGCAGTTGCAAGAGGCCGAGGGGTAGTTGGCCACACTGAGGACATCACTTAAAGTAATGCCCTAAGTAGTACAGATCATAAAGGTTACAAAACTAAAGAACTTGCAGCAACGATTTGCAAATGCTAGAGAGCGTAAACATAGGTGTACAACACAATTAGATGAAGTCCAAGACGTTGGTGCACATCTCTCTGTGAAAGAAGTTTCCATGCTGTAGAAAGTTCAGAATGGTACAAGGGATGTCACTGCAAATATCATTGAGCACCCATTGGAGCACTAAGTGACAGAAAGCCATGAGATTAGCGAGAGGATCAAATAACAGGTCAAGGAAATCACCCAACATTATGAAGACTTCAAGGTGAAGATCAACAAATACACCATTTCTAGCTGACGTGGTTCAAGGGTGAGCCACAAGATTGTGTTGGGGGCTTGTTCATAGGAAGTTTTGGGGTAAGTTAGCTATGTAGCATCGCGGATGCTGTACAAATTCAAAGATGTTGCACAAGGTGGAAAATGACGTGCAAGGCTGCTTAAACAATATTTTATGTATTTTGGTCATATTTTGTAGATTTGGACCGTATTATGTGGATTGTGGTCATCATTTTGTATATTTTGGTTCAAGTAGTTAGGAAGTTGACTTAAGTGGACCACCACTGTAAAGGCACAAGACTATAAGTAGATCTAGGATTGCTAATATTGAGGGGATCGAGGATCTTGGAGGTTTTTTGGAGAGATCATATTTTGAGATATCTTTGGTGCATATATGATCCTTGTATGAACTAAGATCCTTTGATTTGTGTACTGAAGAACTATTTTGGAGAATCTATGTTTTGCTGCGAAGGTTAATATGACATGACAAAGATTGGAAAAAAACATTGTGTATTTTTCTATCTTTCGGTTTTCCTGTTTTTTGCAATGTGAATGCAAGTGCCATGTGTATCTATGAATGATGTGATGCTTCTCTCTTATGAATGATGTTGTCTTAGTAGATCTATTTATGCTTTGATGTATCTATTGCAAATCTAAGTATGTTGATCTGATCCACTGAATGATGATATGAATTGATGAATGTATAATCAGAAACTATTAATTAATGTTGCGTTGAGTTTACGGTAGATGCACAGTCCTCCTTCATACTACGGAAACTTGGTTCCGACAGCTCTCCCTCAAACATCTCAGGTGAGACTTCATCTACTCCGCAGGTCTTGTTGGATAGGGTAAAACCTGTCTGGGCTGGTGCTCAGGGAGATCGCTGAGTTTTGGGTGTCGACAAAGAACGAACCCCTGTCGATGGGTTTGTGTCAACTGTGAGATTGGTGAGGACCCTGGAGAGCATTTAACTACTTTCCACCTATGGTGCTATTCAAACTCTCTGAACCATGAATTTGTTTTTCTACGACTGTTTCAATGCACCCTCATGGGTCCTGCTGTGAAATGGTATATAGAGTTTCTTGGGGGCACATATTGGACATTTAATGACCTAGACATGATATTTTTGAACCATTATCAACTAATGGTGTGTTATGATGCTAGTATTGAGCTCTTTTTGACATTTCAACAAGATAAATCCACATACATTTTTTACCATATTCAAGAGTGGCGCAGATGAAAGAGGTTGATTAAGGACCACATTCCACCAAAGTTTTTATTTGAATGGTTACTCAAATATTTATTACCTTATATCACGAAGGATGTTTTGATGTCTGGAGTTATGAATGAGGAGGAAGCTATCTTTTGAGCTCAACAGTTAGACTTGATCTATTCTTAGTTTGGGATCCTTTATGAGATTATCCCTAATGCACCACGATCAAAATTTGAATCTAAGTTCAAACCTGGGCCACATGCTGATGGTATTGTTGGATCCATGAGTACTAAGGTCGTAGAGAAGGTTACGAATCAAATGAGTAATTTTTCTATTAATCAGACTACAACCAAAAAAGCTACAACTTCATCTAATCCCACCCAATTGGTGGATGTGCTATCGGTACATTTTTCGGACTAGAAGGTTAACCAACAACCCAGACGGAATAGAAAGAAGGGAAGAAAAAATAGAAAGGGTGGGAATAGGAAGGAGAACCAAAATGATGACAAGAACAGAAATGATGCTAGGGGAGACAAGAATCCTAAACGAAAGGTTAAATTCCCTTGCAATCTTTGTGGGGGAGACCATATCACATACTTGTTCCCTCGTATTGATGGGGCCTCAAATATCAATGCACAGATCCAAGCTATGTTGACTAATCATTTACCTCATAACCAATATATGGCTTCGAGGAACATGGACGTCGAAAGCGCTTATGGTGGGAATCAAAACCCACCGAATGTAGAAGGTGGCCATGTCTGTATCAACATGATGTATGTCGCTAATGTTGTGAATCACAACAAATATTATGGTTTTTCACAACCCAACTTGGGACATGGAAAAATTGGACACCTCATCATGTTCAAAACCATCCTTGGTGTTAGCACTATTTTTGTTTACAAGTGAGAAGAGGGAGCTAAGTCCCAAATAAGGAGATTGACACTTTGAAAACATTATTAATGTGACTATGAGTATTATAATTAAGGAAGAAAGAAATCATGGTTTCCCTTTTTCCCTATGAAACCATAGGATAAAAGTAAAAAAGGAGCTAAAAAAACGAAAAGGAGATTGTGATAAATGGTGATAAATCTAACGATCGGGATATTTAGAGTGGAGAGATCTATGGTGGGTGAGCAACACGCTACTGAAATTTGTGGGACAAAATTTTTAATTGAGGAATGGAGGAATGAATTAAGTTTCAAACCATATCTACAGTCAAGGTAAAGAGAAAACAAGATTGACGGTGGATATAGATTCCGCTGGGAGAATTTGTGTGGTCAAAAGTGGAATGAAGTTCAGAGAAAATATTAAATTGTGGCCTTAATTTCTAGTAATCATGAAAGATGAACAATATCGATGGTGCACACATGATCCACTTGGGAAAGTTATCCACTAAAAGGAAAATTCCATGAGCTGTGGAAATAAAAGGTAAGGGTTAAAGGGAGAATCAAATCAATGGTTTGTGAGGGAGATACAAGCATATCAATGGCTAATAACCAATCCACTAGAGAAATATTCTTACTAGGATAAAGGACCAGTGACCAGTGATCAACATCTCAGGATGAGTGACAAATCAGATCAATGGCCAACAGGAGTTCTGCTCCCATAATATGCACAGGAAATTGAAGAAGATCGTCCTAAATAGAATTTTAATGGCCCTCCATGTGGTGGGTGGAGGATCATTTTGCTGGGAGGAAAGTGGTAGGAGAAAATCACTTCTCCCTATCCCGAAACCACCAATGCATAAATATTATAAAGGAAAGGGAGCACGTATCCGTGGGTCATTTGTCTTTTTGTGCATCAGAATAAGAATGTGTATCTATGTGGGTAAAGACAAGTTGGACAGGTACCTTTCCATCCATCAATCATCTAGGTATGACATGTTTTCACCCGTTCATTATTATTTGAAATGGAGCGTGGAGCGAAAATTGAAACACGGGCCTAGGAATTTAAAAAACTAGAAGAAGTATTCGAAGATAGAGATGGCAATGTTTTTGACACTATTATATCCTTTGGTCTAGTTCATTAGTTGAAAAATAAGTTATAATCCTTTAAATACCAAGGCATTGACCTGCACATTGTCTATTAGTCCCATTTCCATCATTTTTTCCCTAACCAAACACTGAATTTCCCTGACTTTGTCGATTGGTGTGCATCATATTATTCCTCCTCTGAGAGAGTAATAATGGATGTTGCTAAGACTAAAATAATTTTCCATTTAAATGCACTTGTGGTTAGAAATTCCCTTGAATTCCTGCCTTCATTCACCCAGAACCAAGAATATTTTGTTGAGGAAGACCTAATTCAGCAATTTAGACATGTTGTTGTAGAAGAAAAATAGATCTTTTTCACTAATTTTTTTAGAACTGATGCATCCCCTGTAAATCAACATTTTCAACATTGATATTAGTTGGTTTAATGAAGAATCCCAACTATTCATTTCAATGTTGAGTCATTTTTTAGGTTTAGATGTAGACATATTTGTTCCAAAACTGTTATTGATTTTACTGTTCAAAATGAGTTTGAGTCAATCAGAACCATGGTCCCGTTAACTATCTTTCCTTAAATATGTTGAATTTCTATCTAAGAATATCCATTCTCAGCTGGTGAATTTTGACACGACCAGGCATTTTAGATTCCAGTCATATTTGGTGAGGGTTTTTTTGTTCTTTAATGAAGAAAACTTTCAATTTCCATAGATGGATCTCATTGCAGAAACCAACAATAATGTCTTTAATTATATGAACCTTATAATGGTAGATATTTATAGAGTGATGTTTCAAAATACATTTCCTAGAGTCTTACCATAAATGTAAGAGGTACTACAGTTTTCTCCTGACAGTAGAATGGGAGACTGGTTTTTACTGAAATAACACACCATAATCAAGGTTTATGGTTTTGTCCATGAACCATACATTTTTCCATAATTCTTGACACCGAGGATATTTTCCCTCGAGTTTATCAGAAAAAAGTTGATTGTTGAGAATGAGAAATTCTCCAATTTCAGAAAAGATTCTGAGATTAAGTTTCCCTAGAAAGTTGGACCATTTTTTTTATCAAGAATAATGTTTCACTCCATGTAGTTGAAGGTCTTATGCATGAAATGAATTTTAAGAGAGCTACTCCAGTCAATTATGACCCACATCACATTATTTCTCAAAGGATGCAGTTGAATAAGAACAAAGCATTTGAAAATTACATTGTTAAAGGATTAGCTGAAAAGGCTAATTGGATAGATTATCGGTTAGAGATGAAAGATACAAAATCTTTACAGGTGAATCCATCTCCCATAGTGAAATCAACAACAATGATAATTCCAACCCCAAGAAAAGTAGAAATAACTGGTAAAAGGACACATTTCGAAGTTGTGGAGATTAAAGAGGAATATTATGAGGCACCAAAAAGACAAAATATTGAATCAGAGGGAGAAATAGTTGAATCTCAAAGCAAGAGAAAGAAGGAAAAGGTCAAAGGCCCAGCTTTTGAAATTCAAGAGTATCAATTTTCAGAAGTTCGGGAAACATCCAATGATGAATTCAGATCTAGAAATGACCTATATGATAAATATAAGAAAGATAAGTACATTTATTCCAAAGATTCCATGAAGTTGTACTTAGAGGTCGAGGACATTTCAAATAAGGATGTTTCGTTAGTTATTGTTAAAGATCATGCAAGAAAAACCTTAAATCTAGCAGTGGCTACTAGGAATCGAATTGATGAGATGCAATTGAATTTAAAATATATCCCAATACCTGATATGATTCATCTACATAAACAAACGAACAAATTCATTTACACTGACTTAATGATATCCACTCTAAAAGTTATCAAATCTGCAATCCACAATGCCCAAGATAGAAAATCAGCTGAGACAAGAAAAGGTGGTAAACAAAGTGTGCCAGCAACATATTAAAAAGCTTTAGGGATATTTGTTGACCATGGATAGTGAGGTTGATAAAGGGAAAGTAACAAAAAATATTTTGGATCAGAAGAAAATCACTATCCAGTTGCTAAAGAATAGATTGAAAATCCTAGCAACCCAATTAATTCATGCCTATGAATTAACAGAGTTAGAAAAATAGAAATAGTTGTTATCTCAATATCTGAATGATTGCAAAGAAAAATTGTTAAAGATTATTGGAGAGCAGACTCCAATGGGAAAATTAAAGAGGTTTCCTTACTACATATATTGATGTCTTAAATGAGAACCAAATGATTCTGGAAAGGGAAAAAGAAAACAAAAATAAAAGAGAAGTAATACCAGCAGCACATCCAAGTACTAACACAAATAGTGAGGCAATTGTATAGGCTATGTCACGGGTTATCCTAAGAGATAAAGAGATAATTGGTTTGAAGAGTCAAAATCAAAATTTGGTTGATGTCATTAAAAATAAAGAGGAATAAAGGCAGATATTGGAAAACAAAAATAAATAATTAATAAATATAAGCAAGATAAGGAGCCAGGCATTTCCTTTGGGATATGATAACTTCAAAAGCTACCAAGATCATACCATTTTGTAATTATATTTAGGATAAGGATATGGTGATTAATGCTTCCAGATAGAGTTGTATGGATGTGAAATAAGGTTTGAATAGAAAACTAATTGATCCATCCAGAAACACAATAAATTCCCTCAACACTCTTTCTGAAGAGGAATTAAGAACAATGGGAATCAAAGAAAGAATTGTAGTAATTACTTGGGACAAAAAGGTTGTAGGAAAGCACCAACACATTGAAAATGTGCAAGAAAAAAAATGATATAATGTTACAACATTTCAAAAATTTTAAAGGTTCATTTGTATCACTGTTTCGAAATAGGCTTCCTTCTTTTTGGTAAGAAGATGGCAGACTTGTTTCCCAATTTGATTATCAGCAATTACTACTTAAATCCATACTGGATCACAAAGAAATTGAAGACATGACTTAGTCCTTGTCTCATAAAGTTATAATTGACAAGTTGGCAGTGGACTTTGAGTTGGTGAATATGTTCTGGACAATTGGTGCTCAGCTGCCACCTATATCTTATGTTGACCATGTGGAGTTGAGAGTGTTGTCAAAAGAGATGGAAATTATGGAGCTAACAACTAGAGACCAGTGGAAAACTATAGATAAATTTGGCAAGATGAAGTAAAAATTACATCAATAAAATAAATTCATCTTAAGGCCCGAGACATGTTGAAGAATATTGTTATTTAGAATAAGTTTGTAGATTTTCCAAGGTTTTTTAAAACATTAGTTGTTAAGAGTTAGCTAATAGATGTAATAAGGAAGTTTCCAATGCCTATTTTTAGAATATAGGTATTTATTAGCTCAAGGAGCAATTTTGGATGTATAAAAGAACCATTTTTTAATGTAACGATAGTTGAAACCGATGAGAAAGAGAGACCTTTTTGTAATTGAAGTTTCAAGTCAATAAAAATTGCAGAGCCAAGCAAATTTTGATAAAAAAATTCTTGTATTGTTCTCATTGAGGTCTGTCATGTCCCCATATTTTTGGACATAAAAGTGTGAACCATGCCCAACACATTGGTGGGTCAAAGATGCATTAATTACCTCACCTAGGGAATTTTGTCCAAATATTATTTATGAGGCATTAATTAAGTAGCCTAGGAGATTTTTGCTAAATAAACATTATTGAGGCATGAATTTAAATTTTATTTATCATTAATATTTATTATGCAAATAACGTGTGGAATTGAGCTTTCCGTGTAAGGCACAATTGGCAAGCCAACTTGCCAAGGGAGGAGATTAGGAAAGTGGAAATTCTATGACAAAAGTAGTCAGAGAGAAAAGAGAAAGTGCCCAAAATATATGACAAAAGATGTCATAATTATAAAAGTAGACAAAAATTGACTAAGGAGGGCGTAGTTTCCTTTCTGAGACTTTGTCTCAAAAGAAGGAAAGTTGTAAAATTTCTCATATGGAAAAGCATGAAAGGCAGAAAAAGATCTCATTGAAAAAAGTAGAAACTATGGGCCTAAGGAGGGCGCAGTTTCCATGTTTGATGAATGACATGGATAGGGAAACATCTCCACATGGTCCTACATTCCAATTTTCTCAAGGAGGGTGCATATGTGGCTAGGGTTAGGGATTCTAGGTGGTTGACTTGCTCTCACAGGTCACCATTGGCCTCTACTTGCTAAACATGTCACCCATGTTTCTATTAAAGAAAAATTCAAGCTCATTCACATAGTTTGATTGATGTGTTAATTTATTTATGCTTACATGAGCATGCCTTTCATAGTGATGTGCCTCAGACACTTGGGAGATGAACACCAAACCTTCCCTTCCCACTCCTTCATCCCCATTTCTTCTCTTTGCACGTATTGGGCACTTGATTTTCATCCCTTGAAGGTCATATTAGAAATACTTTTTATACTCCATATCATTCAATTCGAGCTCCAATGAATCCCAAGCTTCACCTATGCTCTCAGCCTTTCTTTTATCATATTTTGGGCCTCATGCCCACCATTTTGGAGTCCTCTTATGTAATTTTCAGTCAATACAATTATATATGATGTATAACATCTGATAAAATATGTAATTTACATTTATCAGGTCTTAATAATTATGTCACTAAATTTTACTTTCTCAATTTCTCATGAAAAGCTTAATTTGTCATTGTAATGGGGGGAATTGATCAATCTAGTGAAATAATGAGCAAGAAAAGGTTGTTGGAAAGAGTATAAATTATTATATATTTCCATTTAAGATATATTAATTTCTATCATATGTAATTCGATGCATTTAATTCAATCTGTTACAAAATCTATGCTTAATTTTGCACCCTAGCTAGAACATTAGTTTTACCATTTCTGCTATAAAATGAGTTATACCCACTAAAATAAAGTTATGCAAGTTAATATGGATCACATAAATACCTACCTACCCATACATAACTCCATATCATAATTTAGTTGAGTTCGTACAGTTATTTGGGATCCTCCATTGCGTAGGGTCTCACTAGGCCAAAATTGCTTAAAAAACCCAGTTTATTCCTAAACTCTCCAGACAAATCCTGATCTGTTATAAAATGTCCAAAATAATATTTTATTCTATATTAATTAATTATAACACCTCCTACTTTTTCCCAATCCCCTGGTCGAAAGGACAGAAGGAATTTCCCTAGTTTCACGGTTGGGTGACCCAGAAGCATGGGAGTACATTTTTGCATAGAAAAATATGAAACCTAAATGGTCCCCAATATAAATGTGTTATGGGAAATTAATTCACTTTTATGACCTTACTCTTGGTTTTTTCCCACTTCCTACTCTCTTGCCTGCAAATTTTCCTAGCAAAAGACCTTGAATTATCTAGTCTGAAGATTCACTGAGTGGGTGTAATTTTATATCATAAATTTTATTTATTTTGAAGCATTATTTAGTGCTCAAGTATGCATATCATACTTGGTAACATTATAGTGGTATCATATCTCTTTCCTTGTATCATCCTGTGGAAATAAATCTCTCAGTAAAGAAATTTGCAGCCATGTCATACTATGAGGATGACTATGATGAGCAGTATGAAGAGTACTACAAACAATTTGGAGAAAAAGAAATACTCTATTTTGATGGAGGCCTACCATAACATGAATATGATGAATACTATTGGCCATCATATGGAAAATATATCAGATATGATTCTCCAATGGTTAATACAGACTTGACAGAGATCATTGAAGCATGTGAGAACATGCCTCACTACTACGAGGACTATCTAGCTTTGGGTAGGAATAGTGTTAAAAACCTTTCTTTTGGAGATTATATTTATTTAAAGTATGGATTCTGGACCAAGAATTATTATGATCATTCTTTGAAGATCATAAATCCATCCATAGAGGAACCAAGTTGTTCCACCTCTTTGAGAAAAGAAGAACAAGAAGTAACCAAAGGTGAAGATTCCTCAAATCCATCGGCATATTCAAGATTTAAGAGTTTGTTTGTTTTTACTTGAAATAGAGATTCTAAATATTTTTACATGAGTACCAATAAATATGAAAAATTCTCAATATCCTTGAAATAATATGATGAGAATCCATGTGCAGATGAAGACCCAATAGTCAAAAGTATGGTTCTTGGTAGTGTGGAGAATGGATGCACTTCCAATTTATTTGTGGGTGATCTCCATATCACTAATAGAGATGTTGGATAATTTATGATTTAAGAGAAACCTTTTGGATCATATAAAAAAGGATATTTCAAATCATAATTACAGTCTTGTTGGGCAATAGGGCAGACCCGGGTTTAATCCTTTTGTGTCGCACCAACAAAAGACCCACAGTGTTGGCCCTTTCAGCAACAACCCGTACGCAGGTTGCAGTCTCACCCGAAACAGCTATGGGGTGCCACAAAATCAGGTTTCGGCAAGCAGAGAGGGGGATTACTATACCTTAGCCTTTAATAACCTTATTAATCAATAATTATAAAGCTTTACCATTCATTCACATACAACTTCGTAGATAAATAAATAGTCGTGACTTGCTCAACCCACTACAGGGAATTCACAACGAAGCTAAATATTAGCAGCGATCTAACTTATCAGATGTATACAGTTATTAATGCATAAAAGACAACAGAAACAGAAACAGCACAAGAAACCACAACACCGGATATAACGTGGTTCACCCCCAGTGTAGGGGCTACGTCCACAAACTATGTTCTATTCAACTTGCTACAAAACCACATTTTGATCTGCGCACTCAGCTGTAGATCCCTTCAGTCCTTAAAAATCCGCGCACACAGCAGCAGGCCCCTACGCACATAGCTGCAGGTCTTTCCTCAATCTTCTTTACAAAAACCCTCTGTGCACACAGCTGCAGAGGTCATCCATGCACACAGCTGGGACTTGACCTTTCCTTACAAAATCACCTTAGCTTCGCCTTAATCTTTCTTACATCATAAAACCTAACCTTTCTTCTTTACACAAGCACTTATTTATCCTGCGCATTTTTACAAAACCATGGTCTTAAACCATGGGCACCCCAAACCATAAACCCTGGACTTAACCATGGGTTTATTACAGAAGACTTTGACTCAACCCCGACACCCCTAAGACTATTTTGAGTCCACACTCGCGGAGTTATCCATATTAAGGGTCGTTAGGGTGCGCATCCCAACAGGCCCCTAAGAGTCACCAGTGGCTCGTCCCGGGACACTCTTCAGTTTCTCTGGTGGCAGAATTCCACTGGCGAAGCATAGTGTACTGCTTGTTGAAGCTCTCCATGCTGCTGTCGGCTGCCTACTTCTGTCCTTTGCAGAAGTTTTGCTGATGAAAGCCGTCACGATCCACCTGCAACACCATCCTTCACTCCAATTGCCGATGCCTGACCATCCACAACTTTGGGGTCCCCTGGGATTGCGTGTCACACTGCAGAAGGAATATAGCTGCCATGGTTCTGCTATGCCGAAATATTGCATGGCGGTATTCCCCAGAGTCTTTCTGCGAGGCCTCATGCCCTTTGTTTCTCTACGTTAGAGCAAACTCCTATCCGTCTTTGCAAATTTAGAGAAAACTCCTGCCTGTCGATGTACTTAGCCAAGTAGGGCTATACTGGTGGAGTACTCAGAAGGTGCTGCAGACCTCTGTCCCTTACTTCTCGTACTAGCTCCTGAACTTTACAGTCATTTGACATGGTTTGGGTTGAATATCTCACAGATGTGCTTAAGACAGAAAACACAGGTCGAGATGGCTTCTTATAGAATCCCAAGGCGGAATTTGTCATCATGGTGCAGTAATGACGCCAAATCTGATGAAGTTCCGGAAATCTTCTCCAAACAGTGCCGGATTTTCCCAAAATCTCATTATGGCAAGTAATGAGAGCAGCTCTCGTGCCAGCGCCGCCGAATGCAGTATGTCCCATCCGTCACATTTTGGGCTGCGACACACATTGACAACCTTCGACTTCGACACAGTCTGACCCTGCGACCTACGACCAACCTGTAGCTTCGCATCCTTTAGACAAAAAATACTACGATAATCCATAATGCTACGAGCATCTTCGCTTATTTGCTTGGTGCTACCTCCTATTCTGAGTACCTGGCCTGTCCGTGTACTTTTTTAAGCGGCTCCCATTTATCATAGAGGGAAAAAGCTCACCATTTAACTTAGCTAGCTGGATTGCGCCCCCGTCAGTAAATTTCTGTACTTCATACGGTCCTTTCCAATGTGTCTTAAAATTTCCTGGGAACTTCATGAATTTGCTGTCATTAAGGAGCACAAGATCACCCTGCTGAAAATGTTTCTTCTTGATGTGTCTGTCATGCCATGCTTTTTCTCGAGCTTTCTGCACCTGTTGTTGGAAGCCTGTGACAAATCTATCCTCTTCAAGTTCTAATATCTGTTTCAGTCTCTCTGTGATTATGGCTGGGTCATCCATCTCGGTGAAAGCAGATATCCGGAGGCTGGGAACAATGTATTCCATGGGCATGACAGCTTCTTGCCCATAAACTAGTCGAAAGGGTGTATGGCCTGTCAACTTTTTGCAAGTAGTTCTGTAATCCCATAGCACTGCGGGAATTCGAAGATCCCAATCATTCCTATTAGCGTTACAAACCTTTGTCAAGGCATGCTCAAGGATTTTGTAAAAAGCTTCGACAGTCCCCTTTACTTGTGGGTGATATGCAGTACTCTTTTGATGATACACCTGAAATTCTTCAGTCAATACTTCAATAGTCCTGTTCAGGAAATGTGACCCCTGATCACTCATAAGAACTTTGGGACACCCAAATATGGATAAGATGTTGTCGAAGATGAACTTCGTAGCAGTAGCAGTGCTACAGGTCTTGACTGGTTGAGCTTCGACCCAACGGGTAAGATAATCAGTTGCTGTAATGATGTATCTGGCTCCTGAATTTTTCACAGGGGGGTTGATAGGACCAAAAAAGTCAATGGCCCATTTGTCAAAGGCCTGTAATTTTACTTGCGGAGCTAGGGGCATTTCATCTTTCCTAGATGGTTTACCTGTCCTCTGACAGATGTCGCAGCTGTGGCAATATTCTCTTGCATCTTTGTGAAGTGTGGGCCACCATAAGCCGGCTGTCAAAATCTTCTGCGCTGTGGCTTTTCCTGCATAGTGACCTCCTGCTGCACCAGAGTGTGCTTCAGCCAATATTAGAGGTTTTTCATGTTCCAAAACACATCTACGCAGTATCTCATCTGGTGCCATTTTATACAGCTATCATGCTATTAAAGTGAAGTCCGCGGCTCGAACCACCAACTGCTTCTTCTGCTGTGTGGTCATCTCTGGAGGGGGGATACCTGTAGACAAATACTGAGCAATATCCTGGAAATATTCATCAACTATTTGGATAGCAAATAATTGTGCATCGGGGAGGCCTTCGTCCAAATTGGTAGGTTCTTCGCCTGACTCGATCCTCGACAAGTGGTCAGGTCCTAGGTTAAGTCTTCCAGGCTTAACAATGATCTCAAAATCATATTCTTGAAATAGAATTAACCATCTGCATATTCTTCCACCTAGCACAGGTTTGTTAACCAAGTACTTCAAAGTAGAGTGGTCAGTAAACATCTTAAAATGAGATCCTAGCAGATAATGTCGAAATTTTTGTAATGCATATACCATAGCAAGACCTTCGCGTTCTATCGTAGTATAATTTTTCTCTGCTGTAGACAACTTTCTGCTGGCAAAAGAGATAGGGTGATCAATATTACCTGCACCTGGCTGAGCGAGCATAGTACCTAAAGCAATAGAGGATGCATCAACATGCACATGAAACTCCTTGTTCCAGTCAGGGAATACTAGGATAGGGGCAGTGACCATTTTTTCTTTCAGAATGTCAAGGATTGCTTGGCATTCTGGTGTCCATTCGAACTTAATATCTTTCTTTAGCTGCCTTTCCTTTGGGGCGGTAATCTTGGCATATCCTTGGATAAATTTTCTGTAGTAACCGGTGTGACCAAGCGTTGTGCGAAGTTGTTTGACGGACTTCGGAGGTGGCAGGTTCACAATAATAGCGATCTTCGCAGGGTCCATCATCAATCCCTGCTTACATACCACATGACCAAGTAGAATGCCAAAGGGTGCACAGAAAATGCACTTTTTTAAGTTCAAGGAGATTTGGCGCTGTCTGCATTTGTCCAACATAAGTCTCAAACTAGTTATATGGTCTTTTACTAGCCCAAAAATAGTCCAATCATCAAAGTAAACTTCTAAGAATTTATGTATGTATTCCTTAAACGCGGAGATGACTACTCGAGAAAATATGGCAGGTGCATTCTTCAACCTGAAGGGCATGACAGTATACTGGAAGGATCCCATTTCGGTAGCAAAGGTTGTCTTATGTCGGTCCTCTGGAGCAATTCGGATCTGATGGTAACCAGAAAAAACATCGGTAAAAGAGTATACTTCTTGACCTATGACATTATCAAGCACTTCATCTGTAAAGGGAGTGGGAAAAGGGTCGTGCAGACAGGCATCATTGAGTTTCCTTAGATCGACACAGATTCAGATTTCACCCTTAGTCTTCTTCTCCTGGACGACCATAGGGCTGACCCACTCAGATTCTTCAACAGGTTCGATTATTCCTGCAGCAAGCATCTTATCCAACTCTAGCTTAACCTTTTCCTTGTATTTTGGATTCAATCTATAAGGGCGCTGCTTCACAGGCTTCGCATCAGGATTCAGGGGGATCTTCATTACACCGATATCTCCCAGGATACCTTTCATTTCAGAGAACTTTGTCGGAAAAAGATCTTGGTATTCGTGGAGAAGTTGAGTTACCTTGCTTACCATCTTGTCATCCCAATAGTCGCCAATGGTGTCAAACTTAGGCTGTGCATCGGATCCAATGTTAATTGTCCGCGTCTTCAAGGGCTGCATCACTTTGGGAACTTCGACTGCCGGTCCCTGCATGTCGCAGTATCCTTCTGACTCAGGGATATCAAGACGGCGCGGGTCCTCCTCCTCGTTGACTGTGAAGTTATAACATTTGACTGCGAGGGCTTCTTGTGTGGCCCAATCAGGGTGATTTTCTATCACTTCTTGTTCGTTAAATACCTTAGTATGGATGATCCTGATAGCTGCGTCTAGGGCTGGACAGACATCATTAGTAGAGAAAGTATTGATAAAGCTATGAACAAGACAGTCCCAACTTACAGTATCTTGGCGAAGTTCAGCCTCCGCGTACCAGTTCTTCGCTAGTGGTCCCAGCGTGTGCACAAATATATGTACCCACTCATCCTGAGGTACATACTTCCATGCCTCGTAGAATTTGCTTAAGTGGTCCTGGGGGCAAGTTTTTCCATCAAACTTGCTTCGCGCCTTTGCCAACTGGTCTGAGAACCTCAGGCGAAGGAGCTTCTGACATGCTTCCCAGGTAGGGATCTGCTTCTTAAGCTCGTCCACCATCTGACTGCTGTGGCTCTGAATGCTGACTCCAGGGCCTCCATTTTCTGTAGGTCAGGTATCTGATCTGAGAATTGTACAATAAACGGTTCAATATCTGTCGAACCATCATACACAGGTATAGTTCTGGGTTGTGAATCGACCCATCTGAGAGACTTGGTAGGGCAGACATTGCTGCCCCTATGGTGCTCAGATAATCGGTGTTTCCAGCTTTCTAATTCATCTTCAGAGTCCGTCATACAGGAGCTACCAGAATCCCACCCTGCGGCCAGAGGATCCTCATAACCTTCTTTCTGCGCAGTGATAGTAGAGATGGGTTCCGCATCAGCTTGATCCTCATGTCGGAGTGGTTCTGTGTACCGTTCCCCTTGTGAAGGATCCAGGGGCAGGATGACCCTGAAGTCTTTCCCTTCGAAGACCATCTATCTATTCTTTAGGTTGATGACTGCGGCATTTGCCATTGCCCATTCAATTCCTAACAGGGCCAGGTAGGGGTTGCTGTCATCAATGATCTCAATTAATTCGAAGTCCGCGAAGGTGCTGACTCTGTCAATATCTATTTGGAGATCCAGGAATCTTCCTAAAGGTACAATCTTTTGCTGGTTGGCTAGCCTCAATTGTATAGGGGACCAGGCAAGGGTAGGTTTCCCCATTTGTTCCCAGGTTTGTTTGGTTAAAACATTTACATCGGACCCTAAGTCTAGAATAACATCAGTCATATCATATGCCCCTATCTGAGCATTCAATCGCATTTCCCTGCCGGTCCTGCTGACTCGATGAACAGTTTTGTCCCGACCACAGCTTTGTAGAGATTCACAGGAAGCGATGACGTTCTACAGCTCATTTAGAGCATCTTGATTTTTTAAAAGTTTGAGGCAACTTTGTAAAAAGGTAGACAATATACTTACTTTATCCAGCGAAGCTTCGCGGGGCGGCGACTGAGGCTGCGCAGGCGCGCTGGGTGGACTAGGGCTAGCAAAATCTTTCTTGGCCTCCATGAATGTCTCTTTCTCTCTGATGATATCAAATGCGGGGATTTTCTCAGGAGCCTTACGAACTAGAGCTTCGGCAGGTCGGTTTGGCGTATTTTGGATGTGTGTCGTAACTCCACTTCTTGTAATGACATTGATGGCCGCAGCAGGGCGGGGTTCCACAGAAATCATCTGGAGGTTCTGAGTAGGGGTAATCTGTCGTGCCTGAATCTTAGCTATCAACTGGGGGCACTGCTCAATCACATGATCTACTGTGCGGCAATACCGACATGTCGTAGTGGGGTTCTGACAGTCGCGAGCCAAATGCCCAGCTTGGTTACAATTGTAACACACGAATTGGCTTCGGCCTCACCCGACCATGCCACCACAGCCTCCAGAAGTACCTCGTCCAGAGGCACCCCCCTGGTAACCATAACTATCATTACTTGGGCCTTCAGTGTGCACCCGGTAAGCATCATAGGTGTGGCACTCATCCTCATTATGACCTACATATTTGCAAAAATTACAGTAGGAGTTCTTAGGTCCCTGTCCATACCTTTGCAGCAGGTAACAGTTCTCAGGTCGGTGCTGACCTGTCATTCTGCAGAACTCACAATAGAGAACTTGTGGTGGAAAGGGGTTCGGCGCACCTGTCTGCAAGTACTTGTTTACCAGAGGGCACCATTCCTTGTCATGACCTTCGGTCCGACATTGCATACACCAAACCTCTTCGCAATCAGGTTTTCCCTTTTTCATCTTGCGAAGTTCTAGGGCCATCGCGGCGAGCTGCGCTTGGATTTGAGCAATACCAGAGTCATCTTTGACAGGGCCAGTCTCTAGTTTCATTGCGATTTCCAGAGCCTCTTGCTAGTCAGCAACCTTTTGTTGCATGAGTGGAGTTCTGATATGTGGTAACAATGCTGCAATAAACCATTCCTTGTGCTGCATAGGACTAATGGTAAAGCTGACTTGGTCCAGTAGAACTTTGAATCTTTGATCAAAGCCCCACACTGATTTGCCGCGTCGCTATTGAATCTCCTTGAGTTCAGTGATGCTCTGCGACTCTGATTTAGGCTTCTTAAATTCTTTGATTATGGTCTCCTTGATCTCACCTAAAGTAGGGCTCTGAGTGCTAGAAAATTTCATGAACCATGTCAGAGCCCGGTCCCAAAAGGAAGTAATGAGCTGCGCGGCTCGCACATCCAGATCTATAATTTTCTTCGCGTTCCATACTGCTTCGCAGAGAAACCAGAACTGTTCTGGGTCCTCTGATCCCGTGCCTTTAAAGATGGGGAGTTTAATGTCATCAACGAGGTGGGCCATGAAGTTTCTGGGGGGGTTGGGAGGGGGACAGGACGTCGATGGGGGGGGATTTACAGGGGCAGACTGGCCTGTGGTTGGAATACTCGGGCCTGGTTGACTCTCAGACTGCGATGGAATTTCAGGGGTAGCGGAGCGGCATTGCGGGGTGACCAGAGGGTTTCCAACCGAAGGGTTTTCTTCGAAATCTGACTCTTCAGGGTTTACAAGGGTGGACGCGGTAGCCTGACCTAAGGAAGAGGGGTCAAAATCTCTCTTATACCTTTTTCCATTTCGTAGCAACCCACTTTTCTCGTCGAAGGGAGTGTCACTTGCAAACATATGTTAGTACGACTAAACTAATAGTCCGATTCAAACAACAATATACCCTTTTCGGCTAATAGTATTTTAATCCTTAAGCTTAATAAATTCAAAAACTTACCGCGGGGCCCTTTGAAGAACTATCGTTCAGCTTCGCTGAAGGAGCTACTTGCGTCAAGGGCAAAATCCGTCACAAAGGCTTCCAACGTTCGCGTCGTCCAGAAATCAACAGCTCGGGATACCTCGTTATTCACGTGTTGCACAAGATTGACCCTCACAGGGGTCCAAGCGGGAACCCGTCGAGCTTGGAATTTCGTCCTTCTCTCTGTTAACCTAGACAACCACTGGTGCAACTCTATGTGGATACTACCAAAGAAAATTTCATAAGCATCACAAAAAACATACCTTTGTAAAAAGTCACTTGCATTACACCGCGGATTGGCGTTCTCTTGCTGCGCAAATTTCAAACAGATCTCAGCAAACCAATCACTGATTTCCTTCACAGAGGGCCTCCAGAACATAGCCCTTGAGGTACAATGTAAACCCCTCTTGAGCAGGTACTGAGTTCAACCGGAAACGGAACCAATTTGTTGGGCAATAGGGCAGACCCGACTTTAATCCTTTTGTGTCGCACCAACAAAAGACCCACAGTGTTGGCCCTTTCGGCAACAACCCGCACGCAGGTTGCAATCTCACCCGAAACAGCTATGGGGTGCCGCAGAATCAGGTTTCTGCAAGCAGAGAGGGGGATTACTGTACCTTAGCCTTTAATAACCTTATTAATCAATAATTATAAAGCTTTACCATTCATTCACATACAACTTCGCAGATAAATAAACAGTCGTGACTTGCTCAACCCACTACAGGGAATTCACAGCGAAGCTAAATATTAACAGCGATCTAACTTATCAGATGTATACAATTATTAATGCATAAAAGACAACAGAAACAGAAACAGCACAAGAAACCACAACACCGGATATAACGTGGTTCACCCCCAGTGTAGGGGCTACGTCCACAAACTGTGTTCTATTCAACTTGCTACAAAACCATAGTTTGATCTACACACTCAGCTACAGATCCCTTCAGTCCTTAAAAAGTTGCGCACACAACAGCAGGCCCCTGCGCACACAGCTGCAGGTCTTTCCTCAATCTTCTTTACAAAAACCCTCTGCGCACACAGCTGCAGAGGTCATCCACGCACACTGCTGGGACTTGACCTTTCCTTACAAAATCACCTTAGCTTCGCCTTAATATTTCTTACATCATAAAACCTAACCTTTCTTCTTTACACAAGCGCTTATTTATCCTGCGCATTTTTACAAAACCATGGTCTTAAACCATGGGCACCCCAAACCCTAAACCCTGGACTTAAACCATGGGTTTATTACAGAAGACTTTGACTCAACCCCGACACCCCTAAGACTATTTTGAGTCCACACTCGTGGAGTTATCCATATTAAGGGTCGTTAGGGTGCGCGTCCCAACAAGTCACCTTTGGAGCCACCTAAAGAAGAAGAAAGCAGGGCCACACCGCTTGAGTGTGAACTACAAATTTTGGTGGAAGAGCAGGCCACCAAAGTATCTGTACATGGAGAGGGTAACATGAAGGACATGTATGATAAGGGATATGATTTTTTCATAATCCATTATTACTTGCAGACATATGACTCATGGGATATTGAAAATATTGCATTTTCCTATGAGGACTGCAGAATGAAGTACAATGGTGAGGGCAAAGAATTATCTTCTAGTTTATTTGTTGGTGAACACCAAATCAATGCAAAGGAGGGTGATGTTGTTCATGATGATAAGATATATTTTGGATCATATAAAAAATAAGAACAAATATCAGATCTGAACTCGTCATCTAAACTTTCAAATAAGGTAGAAGACAAGCCCCTACCAGCTGGGTGTGAACTAGGAAAATTGAAGGAGAAAAATCTGATACAGAGAGATGAACATAGTTCATAATTTTGGACTCCCTTGCAGCATGAAGAAAGTGAAATGAAAAGGCACAAAATTATTTCTGATCACATCTCATTCCAATCTTCACAGATACCCTCCACTGCACATCATGGAAGTGATTTTGTAGAAAATTCAAAGGTTGAATTGTATGCTGAGAAAGAGTTTTGTGTTGTGGATCCATGCCACAAACAAAATAATCCTATATGTCATCTATTAGAATAATATACCTAGGTGGAGTATATCCTTTGTGACCTACATAATTTGAGTGGATCACTAAAGGAGGACAAAAATAATCTTATGACAGCCATGAAAAACTTTCTTGACATCAATACCTTGGTGGCAAGATGTTTGTTGGAAAGCTTATGGTGGAGAGATGGAAGGAGAAGCCTTTATGGGGGAGTGCATATAACTGAAAGAAGGAATGTCCAAGATGAAGGAAAAATATATGAACTTATTGTCAGACATATATCATCTCCTCATGATGGCTGATATGTACCATAGTGCACTCAAGAAGGAAGAAGAACAATCAGAGAGGCTCGCTAATAAGTTGGAGATCACTAGTGACTTATTGAAGAGCACACAAAGGTCCTTCAAGAGTCAAAGTTGCAGATATGTCAACTTCAAAAGGAGTTGAAGATGTCACCCATTTCATGTTGCATGGAAGGAAATTCTTTTGGGTTAATGGAGAAACCTCATGTGGAGGACAAACATGAGGAAGGAGCAAATTTGCAAATGTTTAAGAAGAGACATGATGAAGAGTATTTTGGCCAAGCACATGTGGGTATACAGAATGGCATAGAGGAGTTATTAGATATGGGAAATATTTTTGAGGACATTCCAAGTGAATCATCAAGTAAATATTATCATCTATTCATGGTTTGGGTAAATAAAAATATCACAGAAATAGAGGATCAAAGATGTAGTAGAATTGCTTGCATCGGTGAAGGGTTATCTGACACATATGCTTGGAAAGAGAAACATTGTAAAAAACCCTTATGGATGGTAGAATCTGATATAGAGGAGGTGGCTGATCACATTCCATATGGGTAAGCAAATAAAATTCCTTGTTCATCCATTGATTGGGTGGATAGAGACACGTTGGGAATGAAGACGGTGGGAGGTAAAGAGTTTAATTTCTGCAACAAATTCTTTGTTGTGAATGGCATTGTCCTGACATGTGGAAAGACATAAAGATTTAATTTGCAGCCATTGGATACCTTCTATAAACATACACATGAGGTGAATTCTAAATTTATTTTATTGAGGAATTTTGGGATGAAGATGATGAGTTCCAAGAACATGGACATTTCCCGAGAAAGGATGATTTTTCTCATAGAAGGATTCCTATTTTCACTAAAGAGTTAGAATAACTCCCTTGTGTTGGACCAGCCCATAATAGGTTTGATACATCCACACATTGGGTGGACACATTTTTCAAAGAGTTGTTTCACTATTATTTATTCCGCACACCTATGGAATCTAGCACACATGAGGATGATAATTGGGTGAAGGGTTTCTTTCTTTTGATGCCATGTTAGGAGCAAGAGGCTCCCACACTCATCCATGGGGATTTGTTGAGGGAACCGCCCCCTTCTCATCCACAGAAAATGCATGGCATGTCCTGTATTTGATTCCCCCATTCATGGCGGTGATTGCATGACCAGTGGCAGAGAGTTGAGCCATTGGGATTGTGCAAATGGGAAAGCAATAAAATTCCCATATGGATCTGACAATTGGAGGATTTGTTCATCTATGGAAGGAATGGGTAGGTACTTGTTGGATTCATGCACCTTGGAGGGTGTACCTTTTAATTACACCATGGAATTTTCAGCAGACACATCCTACATATTTTGTGAGCAACATGGGCATCTATGGTTGTTGGAGGATGCCCAAAATTGTATTGGGACATGGGACTCACACCCATGTCATTGTAGCAACATAATGTTTGGATACTTATAGTTGAGGAAATGGGATCCAAGCATAATTTTGTTTGATAAGTGGTGTTGGAAGACATTCTTACTGAAGGGAGTGCAATGCAAGCAATGGGATACTGGAATTACTTGTTTTTTGAGAAATTTTACATGCTGGTATGATGGAGCAAGTCAATTTTTTTTTTTGCACATGAGTTCATGCTCTAGTTCTCCTACATGGTGGAAAACTTTACAGCACTCAGGAGTGCTTCTACTTGAGGAAAATCAGTTTTGGGAGGGGATGACTGTCATGTCCCCATATTTTTGGACATAAAAGTGTTGACCATGGCCAACACATTTGGGGGTCAAAGATGCATTAATTACCTCACCTAGGGAATTTTGTCCAAATATTATTTATGAGGCATTAATTAATTATCCTGGGAGAATGTTGCTAAATAAACATTATTGAGGCATGTATTTAATTTTTATTTATCATTAATATTTATTGTGCAAATAAGATGTGGAATTGAGCTTCCATGTCAGGCACAATTGGCAAGCCAACTTTCCAAGGGAGGAGATTAAGAAAGTTGAAAATCCATGAAAAAAGCAGTCAGAGAGAAAGGGGAAAGTGCCCAAAAGCTATGAAAAAAACTATCATAGTAAAAGTAGGAAACAATTGACTAAGGAGGGTGCAGTTTCCTTTTTGAGACTCAGTCTCAAAAGAAGGAAATTCAGAAAATTTGTCATAGGGAAAAGCAGGAAAGGAAGAAAAAAAATTCATTGACAAAAGAAGCAACTATGGGCCTAAGGAGGGTGTGGTTTACAAGTTTAATGAATGACATAGATAGGGAAACATCTCCACATGGTCCTACATTCCAATTTTCTCTAGGAGGGCACATATGTGGCTAGGGTTAGGGCTTCTAGGTCGTTGACTTTCTCTCATGGGTCACCATTGGCCTCTACTTGCTAAAAAAATCACCTAGAGTTCTATTAAAGAACAATTTGATCTCATTCAAATAGTTTGGTTGATGCGTAAATTGATTTATTCTTATGTGAGCATTCCTTTTTGAGCGATGTGCCTCAGACACATGGGAGATGAACCCCAAACCTTCCCTTCCCACTCCTTCATCCCCATTTCTTATCTTTGCAGGTATGGAGTGATTTATTTTCATCCATTTAAGGTCATATCAGACATATTTTTCAGCCTCCATTTCATTCAATTCAAGCTCTAGTAAATCCCAAGCTGCACCTACGCTTTCAGCCTTTCTTTTGTCATATTTTGGGCATCCTACCCACCATTTTGGAGTCCTCTTATGTAATGTTAAGTAAATACAATGCTATTTGATGTATAAAATATTATAAAATATGTAATTTACATTTATCAGGTCATAATAATTCTGTCCCTAAATTTTACCTTCTCAGTTTCTCATGAAAAGCTCACTTTGTCATTGTAATGGGGGAAATTGATCAATCTCGTGCAATAATGAGCAAGAAAAGGTTGTGGGCAGGAGTATAAATTATTATATATGTCCATTTAATCTGTATTAATTTATTTCATATGTAATTTTATGCATTTAATTCAATCTATTACAGATTCTATGCTTAATTTTGCACCCTAGCTAGAACAGTAGTTTTAATTGACTAGTTTTACCATTTATTCTATAAAATGAGTTCTACCCACTCAAATCCAGTTCTGTAAGTTTATATGTATCATTTACAGACCCAAATAACCATAAATAACTCCATATCATAATTTAGTTGATTTTGTATAGTGATTTTGGATCCTCCATTGTGCAGGGTCTCATAAGGCCAAAATTTCCTAAAAATCCCAATTTCTTCCTAAACTCTCCAGAAAAATCCAGACATATTAGAAAATTTCCCAAATAATATAAGTAATGATAACACCTTTTCACTTTTTACCAAGAATCTGGTTGAATGGATGGAA
This sequence comes from Pseudotsuga menziesii, assembly GCA_001517045.1. NCBI lineage: Eukaryota > Viridiplantae > Streptophyta > Pinopsida > Pinales > Pinaceae > Pseudotsuga > Pseudotsuga menziesii. The sequence continues at coordinate 78,320 of LPNX010614113.1, read as the reverse complement.
GGAATTTCCCTAGTTTCACGGCTGGATGACCCAGAAGCATGGGAGTAAGTTTCCGCATAGCAGACTTTGAAACCTGAATGGTCCCCAATATAAATGTGTTATGGGAAAGGAATTCACTTTTATGAACGTAATCTTGTTTTATTCCCACTTCCTACTCCTTTGTCTCCAAATTTTCCCAGCAAAACACCTTGAATTACCTAGTCTGAAGATTCATTGAGTGGGTGTAATTTAATATCAGAACTTTTATTTAATTTGCAGCATTATTTAGTGTTCAGGTCTGCATATCAGACTTGGGAACATTACACAGCCTATTTTCCTTCCCTTATTGTGAATGTGCTTCCTATTATATTTTTCCATTATGTTATCTTTCATGCTTGTATAAGTGTATACTGAATCAGAATTAATTTGTTTATGCTATGGTTCTTTGATTTCAAGCATCCACAAATATTATCCTCTAAAGTTAGAATTGGATTCATCTTTTGGTTCCCATGTTAATGGATTGTTGATGTTTCTTCTTCACAACCATAAAACCAGCTAATTGTTTGTAAAATAATAATTACCCTACCTTTCTAAAGAACTATTTTACAAAGAACTGTTATCAATATTTGACTTGTAATTTTGATTCCATGCTCAATGTTAGCCACTTGTTTCAGCCATAACCAATATTAAACTTTTTTCTTTGATAAAATATGTGGCCTTTGTGTATACTTATTTAGAGATCCCACATTGGTAGGAAATAAGCTATATTTCCTCCTAAAGTTTGGTTTGTATATTTACCTTGGTTTATCCTTCCACAACCAAAGGAAAAATTTGAGTGATGACATTTGGAAACAAATATGGAGGGGGAAAGGTTATGGGGGGATACAACCACAAGTACCATTACATGGTCCTCCTAATTACTCTCCATACCCAGCCAATATACAACAGCTATTACCTGGTTTTACTCCACCATCATTTCCAGCTCCATAGATTCCGCAAATCCCCCAGCAGTATCATAATTCAAACCCTCCTTGACCAACACTAATCCCTTCCCAACCTATTCCCAGTACAAATAATAGTATTTCTCATCCCCTTAACAATTATGAGATACTAAATTCCCCAACCTTTGCTATAATGTGATTTCAATTCAAGACATTCAACTCAGGTATGGGAGAACCTGAAACAAAACACCAGCAGTTGTTATTATTCAAGAAGGTTTTGAGGAAGAAACTGCTCAAGAAGAGATTCTAGAAGAGGAAGAAAATCCTAATGTATTTAGTAATGATTAAACACCTAAAACCCAACAAACAATTGAACAACAAATGTTCATTACCCCTCCATATCCAGAGAGGATTTCAATAGAAAAACTTATGGTACGCCCCGAGTTTGATTTCTAAAATGAGTTAAGAAATGTTTGTATATGAATTCCTTTACTTCAATAGATTAGAGACGTCCCAATTTATTTGAAAATGATCAGGGAGCTATGTTTTAAAAATCCTGGAAGGAAATAGAAAGACCAAGTAACCATACATATTATCGGACAGTTGTCTAATTATATATCATATCAGTCTCTAGTTCAAAAATTTTTAAATACAAGAAATCATGTCTTAACTCTATCCATCAATAATGTTCCCATTGAGAATGCTTTAATAGATTTGGGGGAAACTATTTATATTATGTGCATGACTACTTTGTGGGCATTACAATTACATAATGTGCTCGGACCTACTCCCACAATTTTGGACTGGCTTATAAGAGTACAGTAAAAATGTGGGGAACTAGATGACATTATTGTTATTGTAGCCTCCTGGGAATATCCAGTGGATTTATTAGTTCTTCAAAAAAAACTAGGAAGACCTTAGCTAGAAACTACTAATGCTTTTATAGGTTGTAGAGAGGGAATCTTAACTATATCAAATGGTACTTCTCTGCATAACCTTATTACGTATCCACCAACTCAACATGTAATATAAAATATGTTATGTTTAGAAATACCTTATGGGGATGAGGAAATTGAACATCCTTTACCATATATTATTCAATCTAAGGGGTTAGAAGACTTACTGAATATAACATTTTAGACCAATTTATTTCTTCCACTACTAGTATTGACTTTCCTTAGTCCTTTTCTGAATTTGGTTATTTCCTCACATAGGATTTTCAAGAATAGTTTGACCCATAAAATGTATCAGCATATATAGTTCTCTTTGTGGATGATAAAGTGGAATATTTTACAGTCCCAATTGAAATCAGTCCTAGGAAGTCTTTAATTATTAATCCTGAATTAAGTCAAGATCAACAGGACCAGTTAGTTCATGTATTGCAAGCACAGTCCAGAGCATTTGCTTCGACTTATACTGATATGAGTGGAATATATCCTGACACATGTATCCATAATATTTACACTCAAGAGAACATTAGGCTTGTGAAACAATGCCAGAGGAGAATGAACCCTGCTCTCAAAGATATTTTGAAAGATGAGCTTCAAAAATTACTTGATGTAGACTTCATTTACCCCATTTATGATAGAAAAATGGGTCTCTCCTTTGGTAGTTTCTCCTAAAAGGGGGGGGGGAATGGAGAATATGCGTTGATTTTTGAGAACCTAACAAAGCAACCTTATGAGACTGTTTTCCCCTTCCATTTATATATCGGGTCTTGGACACTTTGTCTAGAAAGAAATGTTTTCATTTCTTGATGGATATAGTGGATATAATCAGATAAGGATAGTCCTTGAAGAATGGGATAAAATTAATTTTACTTTCCCATGAGGGACATAGGCTTACAAGGTGTTACCATTAGGTATTTGTAATTCCCCTACTACTTTTTAAATATTATTCTTGGGAATTTCATCTGAACTTATTCATGACTATGTGGAAGTCTATATGGACGATTTTATAGTATATGGGAATGATTTTAAAGAATCCCTTCACAATTTGGAAAAAGTATTAATTAGGTGTCAGGAAACAAATCTTGCCTTGATTTATGAAAAGTGTGAGATGCTATTAACTAAGGGAATTGTTCTAGGAAACCATATTCCCTCTTTTTGGTATTATTTAATCCTCATTTTTCCAATATATCCCCCTTTCTCCAATATAGTCTATTCGGACGATTTTCCTAGCTTAGGAGGTCATTTATCACCTTACTGGAGTTTTGGTGCCACTGGTTCCATTAGTGCCATCGGTGCCACTGGTGCCATTGGTGCCACCGATGCCAATATCTACAGTATAGGAGCCCACTCTGAGCTCCACCATCATCTTGCATTAATTGGTCATGGTTGGTAAGTAGTTATGTTGAGTCAACCTCCAGTTACAATCAGTTAGATCACTTTTCGTTAGTCTAGCACTAGTTTTGCATGATTTAAGGGAGATTGGTGCCTTTTTCCACCCACCCTAGCAGTTAACTGATTTTAGACTGATTTAGACATCCAGAGTTAGACTAGCGAGTTTTATGCAGTGATTTAGACACACTAAGTTAGCTAATCAGTTAGTTTTAGTTAATAGATTCGAATCTTATCCACACTATTTGAATTATATTTATTGTAACACCATTGTATTACTGATTAATGAATGAATATTAATGTTGTGATTATCTAAGCAATTCTTGTCTGAATTATCTAAAATTTGTGGCATGATTTTCATGTTCAATGTACATTCTCTTTGATTATTCCACTGTATTTCCCTTCCTAAAACTTTCATATTTTCTTGTAGATCAATGGTTCACAAATTTAACATGGTATCAGGGTCTTGTTTAGGCTAGCAACAAGTCATGTCAGATCTCCATTGTACATCAGAAGCAGCTGAGTTTCCACATAATTCTTAGAATCGTAGAATTACACCATTTGGATTCTGTCAAGAGAAGTCTATCCAGGTGTGGACTATGAGAAAGTGTACATGTCGAGGTGGAAATGCTTGAACTACCATGATTGCGAATTGAATTGGTTTTGAATTAATTATTTTCAGGTACCTACTTATCTTCTTAAGGAATTGATTGATCAACATGCAAAAAGACGGATTCTTCAGCTCTTGTACCTCGAATCCTTACACCCTTCAACTACACTGATTGGAGGGTCGATATGCAGGTATCCTTGCACAATATTGGTCTATTTAGGATGAAAATGGGAAGAAAAACTAATCCCATCCGTATGTTTGGAAGAACAAATTTTTGAATCAGGTTGATGAAGCCTACGACTTCATGTGCACTCATATATCCCAAGATATTTTGTTTCACCTTGAGGGACTAAGGACTTCAAATGAATATTGGGAAAATATTGAATCTTTGTTTGTCAAACAAGATGAGATTCAAGGGAATATTTTGGATAATGAGCTCATTTCTCTACAACCTAGGAATTTTGAATCTATTCAGCAATTATGTACAAAATACAAGTCACTAGTAATGCAATGCAATCAATGTAGATTAGAGAGGAAATATGAGAAACTTGTGTTGTCAGTGTTGAGAAAGCTTGGATCAGAGTACTCAGTCATTGTCTCTACATTCCATTTTGGAAGAGATTCCATCCCTAATTAGAAGATTTATTCTCTAGATGATTTTGTTGGGTCCTTAATACAAGATCAAGATAAATTGGTTCAAGTGGGAGTGATTCATACCTCCAAGAATCAAGCACTCTTAGTGACAGAATCAAACAATGAAAAATAAAGAGGGAAGCACAAAGGGAAGGAGACCAAAAACACTGATTCGAAGCCAAAGGAGAATCAAAGACATTCTGATGAAGCTTCGGGTTCCAATAAAAAAGAAGAAATTTGATAAGACTAAGTGTCCATACTATATGAGATGATTTTGTCCAAAGAATCAGTGGATGAAGAATACCATTGACCAGTTGACAACACTCCTTGAACATAACAATATTTCCCTTCCACAAGGTGCAGACATGTCTGATGCTAGAGAGAATACTAAAGAATACAAGAGGTTCCATGCTTTGAAATCAGGCTTCACTCAATCAAAGACTTACTTGATAGATTCTAGAGCATCCAACCACATGGTTTCCTCCAAAGAATCCTTCACTACTTTGGATATCTCAGGAGGACCTAAAATTCATATGGGGATAATTCACAAATCACAGTTGTTGGGAAAGGTTCTATTAAAATACATAATGGAGATTTCAAGAATGTACTCTGTGTTCCCTCTCTTGCAGAAAATGTGTTATATGTTTATCAGATGACACATAATTGCTCACCAAAGAAAGTTTTATTTAGTCTTGACTTAGTGGAGACCTTAGATACCTCAACTGAGAAGATTATAATGAAGGGTGTTGCAAACCATTTGTCCAAGGCATGTGAATTCTCACACTTTCTGCCATACTCAGCTCCAGAACAATCTCGGTAGCCATTCAAAAATGAAGGTAACATTACAGGAAATTTCAATTTAAAATCAGCCTTCCAAAAATAATACAAATTCCATGTCATCATGTATTAGCCAATCAAAATGATTTAAAATTAAAAAAGGGAGCACCTCTTAAACAATTTTTTAATATAAATTTGGGGATATGTATCATAAAAAAACTACTTTTTTTGTTCGTATTTTCGACATATCTCCCTATGTTTTTACTCAAATTTCGATCGGGAGAGCTCATTGGATGCGGAATTAAATTCTGTATCCAACGAGTACCCACTTGGCATACTTTTGATGGGCCTCGCTACCCCCAAAAAAAGAAATACCTGAAAAAATGTGATGATGACATCATCATCATATTTTTTCAAGTATTTCTTGTTTTTGGGGTAGCAGGTACCATCAAAAGTATGTCGAGTGGGTACTCATTGGATGCAGAATTTAATTATGCATCTAACGAGCTCTCTCGATCGAAATTTGAGTAAAAACACAGGGGGATATGTCGAAAATACTTACAAAAAAAGTAGTTTTTTCTTTTCTTCCTCCAAAATTAATAAATATTATTTTATTATTTTAACTATTATTTTATTAATTTTCCTTAGGAGGACCATTTTGAGTTGAAATTTCCTCTAATGAAACTCTCTTTCATCTCCATCTGTAGATATTTATATGTTGTCTAAAATTTCAGTTTCAGAAGATGAGTAAAAAGGTCAGCATGATATTAACATTGAGATTATACCTCAAGATGATCTAGATCTAAATCCATCTCCTATTCTAAATTAGAATCCTAAATGGGCCCAAAATCTCATTGAAGCAGCTAGGAATGGTGCTTGGAATCCATATGATAGAATAAGAAAGAGGTCCCAGTATCAGAATGAACATGTTTCACTCTCTCACATAGCTTCACTAGCTACAGAGTGGTGATACAAACTTCCACAAATATGTTGCTTGATGATAGCGAATGATCCACAATTTTTCCCACTGAAAAAAAAGTGGATCATTTCATTCCTCCTCTAGAAAGAAGAGACAAAAGCCACAATAAATAGATCGGAAGAATATAGAAAGGTTCACATACGTAGTCCTGGGATGCTGATGCAAATAATAACCATGATTCTGCATGGCTTCTCCAAAGAGTTGCAAATTGCAACAATTTTTTCTCAAGTTTTTTCTCAAAGAGAAAATTTTCTCTTAAGTAGTATAGCTTATTTTTTTATTCCTGCTTATTTTGAGGGGGGGGATTCCCCATTTTCCTTATTTCATAAAGCAATATTTATGTCATTTAGATTGTATGGGTGACTTTTGGCCTATTTTCTAGGTCCCAAGTTGTCCAAAGTTAGGATTAAGGGGGGGTGTTGGGATTATTTAATACTCCTTTGTCAAATATATCCTCCTTTGTCCAATATAGTCTATTTGGCCTATTTTCCTATATTAGGAGGTCACCTTACTGTATTTTTGGTGCCACCATGAATATTGGTGCCATTGGTGCCATCAGTGCCACTAGTGTCATTGGTGCCATCGGTGCCACTGGTTCCATTGGTTCCATTGGTGCCACTGGTTCCAATCCCTACATTGTATGAGCCCACTCTGAGTGCCACCAACAACCTCCATCAGTTGGTCATGGTTGGTAAGCGGTTATGCTGATTCAACCTCTATTTATAATCAATTAGATCACTTTCAGTTAGTCTAGCTCTAGTTTTGCATGATTTAAGGGAGAGTGTCACCTTTTTCCACCTACCTCAGTAGTTAATTGATTGTATACTAATTTGGACATCCAGAGTGAGTTCCATACAGTGATCTAGACACATTGAGTTAGGTAATCAGTCAGGTTTAGTTGGTAGATTTGAATCTTATCCACATGATTCAGATTCTATTTACTGTAACACCATTGTATTATCAATTAATGAATGAAGATTAATGTTGTGATTATCTGAGCAATTCTTGTCTGATTTATGTGAAATTTGTAGCATGAATTTCTTGTTCAGTGAAATTCTCTTTGATTATTCCATTGCTTAATTCCCTTCCTACAACTTTCAAATATTCCTATAGATCAATAGTTCACAAATTTAACACCTCTAAAGGTATTAAAGTGGATCTTGCAAAAATTGAAATCATTACTACTCTTTCTCCTCCAAATACACAGAGGGATGTTAGGATTTTTTAGGACATGCGGATTACTATTGTAGAATCATAGCAAACTTCAAAAAGATAGAAACCCCACTATTCAAATTACTGGCCAAAGATGTTGATTTATGTTGGGATCAATACTGTTAGTTAGCTTCTGAAACTCTTAAGGCATAATTGTCCTCAACACCATTTCTTAGGGGACCAAATTGGTCCTTGCCTTTTCATATCTATACCGATGCTTTTGACACTTCCCTAGGGGGATTTATTGGAAGAAATGGAAATCAGGATTGGTATGCAATCTATTTTATCAGCAAAAATTTGACACCAACAGAACTGAAATACACAACGACTGGAAAAAAATAGCAGTAGTTCATGCTATTAATAATTTTATACATTACATTACTATCTATGACGTTTTTATTCATACTAGTAATTATACTATTAAAGTGTTAATGAATAAATCTATAACTAGTGGCATAGTGTTGTCAGGAATTTTGTTTCACCTTCTGCGGACAGAAGTTGTTCCTCTGGTCTGAATGGTTCAGATCCAGAACAAATAGTTTACAACAAGGTTGGGAAACTTCTCCTAGAAACTATAGACATATGGAATGAAATCTTCGATGGAATGATGTGGCTCTTCACCTATAGAGAAATATCTCCAAGAAAATACCTGCATAAACACATCAAAACACAAGAGATCAAAAGTACCAGAATATCATCTATAGATATTGTTGGAGGAGCAAGTCGGTAAGTTGACTTGAACGATAGCCGGCTTAGTTGATTAGCTGACTAAGTTGATCAACCGATTATTTAGAGATTAGGTTGGCCACATAATGTCATGTCGGTTGAGTGAACCGACAGGTAGTTATTTGTAACTGTTTGTAATTCATATATATTAGGCTATTGACCCAGATGAGAACTCGGTTCAGTTCTTTGTATTGTATGGATCCTTTCACTATAATATAATCTGTGATTCTACCTACTTATTCTTGTCTCTTGTCTCTGTTATGTATGTATTAGTATGTATTATTGGTAACCTTATGTGATCTGTGAGATTACAACATTGGTTCCATTACTGAGAATCCGATAATAAACATGCAAGATTACACATAACAAGTATATGGGAAGAAAACCAACTTTGCATTGATAAATAATGAAAGAGTTTACAACCTGTACCTTAGTGTTGATGCCATTAGAGGAAATTTGGGGTCTAAAATGGGCCTTATAAGAAAATGCACCAACAATAAATTTTGTGAGTTGGAATTCAAGAACCAATAGAATTTCAATAAAATGAGTCAACCATAATGGTTGAATTGACATATTTGTCATGAAAGAAAACTACTTTTTTGTTCGTATTTTCGACATATATCCCTGTGTTTTTACTCAAATTTCAAGAGGGAGAGCTCGTTGGATGCATAATTTAATTCTGCATCGAACGATTACCCACACTGCATACTTTTGATGGACCCCACTACCCCAAAAACAAGAAATAGCTAAAGAAATGTGATGATGACATCATCATCACATTTTTTCAAGTATTTCTTGTTTTTGGGGTAGCGGGGTTTGTCAAAAGTATGCAGTGTGTGTACTCGTTGGATGAATAATTAAATTCCACATCCAATGAGCCCTCCCACTCAGAATTTGAGTAAAAACATAGGGACATATGTCAAAAATATGAACACAAAAAGTATTTTTTTCATTCTTCCTCCAAAATTAATAACTATTATTTTATTATTTTAACTATTATTTTACTATTTTAACTATTATTTTATTATTTTCCTTTGGAATCCCATTTTAGACCTCAAATTTCCTCTAATGACTCTTCCACAAAATTGATATCTTATCCCTAATAGCTCCAACTTGCTCCTTTGTGCTCAGTCTTAATGAATCAGGTTGGCATGTCAAAATGGCAGCATGGCTTTGCTCTCTCCCAACCATGGGGTATGGGCATGTTTTTATAGGCCTCAAATGGATAGATATGGTTGAGATTTTAGTGGATGAGGTGGACATGAAATCCCCAAAGCATGGATCTCGAGATCAACTGACCCAGGTGAATAGGGATAAGGTATGCCATGAAGCTTTTGATCTAGAAGCTTCGTGAAGTCTCTCTTTTTCAAGTTTTACCAAGGGCACCACTCCTGCTCCTTTATGATAGAGTGGTGCTGGGGTAGAACCACTCTTCAAACAAAGAGAAAAGGAGGTGCCACCACCTGTCTTTAACACAAATCAGGCAGTGCTGAAGAAGGCATCGCTCCTAAGCTTAAGGGTAGGAACGATGCTAGGTTTTTATGTGCAAGTTTGATATTTGGATCAAGGTTCTCACTTCAAAATTTGGGAATGAGGGAAAACGTGGATGTTTAGGATCTTATCACATGTTGATGATGAGATTTTAGTGTAACAGAATTCCCCCCAAAGCATGAGGCTAGAGGGATACAATAGGTGAGATCTTTGATAGAGCAAGTTATCACTTTCGAGGTAGGAATCTGCTTGATCAGAGATCAATATCAACCAAGCATCTGCAATACATCAATACTTTTGACTCATGAGAAAATGTGTTTTCACCATGGTTGCAGACCAATACAAGGCATATCCATGGGAGAGATTAACAAACATGGCTACTATAATACAACATAGATCCTTGTGATAGAGGACTCAAACTTAGAGATAACTACCAAACATACAACATAGATCTATTTCATTCAGACGCAAATTTGAGCATAGCCACGACCATACAAATGTGGATCCATGCTGGTACTTCATACAATATACTCCATTGAAACTTGGGGAGAAATCTATGAGAGCTTTCAAACAGACACCCAGGGTCTTCGTCTTGTCTTCCACAAAGTACGATTCTATCCATGTGATTACAATGATTTGAAGTCGAACATGGTAGAAACCACTTGATTAACGGTCAATGATGTGAACTGTTAACAAGTGCAAGGGATATCACCATTAATTTCAATTATTCCCAAGGTACTCTAGTACAATCTACTGAGTGTGAATAGATTTTTTGATGTCGAACACCTAGTGGAATCTGTCGATCAAAGGTCAATGATGTGAGACTTTGTTGAAAGCAAGAGAATATGTCATTGAGGCATACAGATATCAAGGTACTAAACTTGTTTCTAAGACTATTTCTTAGATGATGAGCTGATGTCGACAGGAATAATCTCGTCGAAGGAGGGCCATGATGAATCCCACATCAGCTACATGAAACTAGGAACAAAGTTTTGGAATGCGGTAGATAATGTAACCATAGAAGTGACTCAAAAGTATTGACACAAAGGTTGTTTTAACTATAGAGGTAAAATTCTTACTCATTTTGAACATCGAGCGGCATGACAAAATACTTGGCAGCATGACTAGACCAGACAGACACACAATACGAAAATGGAAAATGCATTCTTTTGAAAGACTCAAAGGAATGACATGACTCATGAAAGTGGATCGACTTGCAAGTTAGTTGAATGCCCAATTGACTGAATGATATGCAGACAAGTTCCATGTTCAAAGGTGACAAACAACAACCATTTATTTGAAAAATGAACTGATTCCCTTCCCTTGATTCCCCCATCATGATTGATGAGTGCCTCTTTTCATTTTTACAAGTCCAAAGAGGGTAACAAGCACTCATTTTAGCTCGTCCTAAGACAAGTCCATTCTCATATGTTTTAAGAACCTGAGAAAGGAGGGGTTTGTTCCTTGAACGGGTCTCTCAGTGTTTAGTTTAACGAGTCCAACGAAAGCAAACTCGGTATCATTCATGTTTAGAGAGTCTGAATGAAGACGGAAGAAGACTCCAAAGGGTCCTTTTTCATATGATTTAGTCTCTAGGGCCAGAAAAAGTATAAAATAATACCCGAGATAACTCTTCCAGTCATGATTGGCTAGAGTGTTCCTTTTTTATAAATATTGTTCGAACCAAAAAACAGATAACCTACAATCGAAGAGATGACTCTTCAAATACTTTTACGAGTATGAAGCATACAAGTACTCGACAATATTTTCATATTTAGGGTGTCCTAAAAGAGTTTAAAGGATACTCCATTAGGTTTCTTTTCACGATGAAAAGTTTTTACAAGCTCGAAAAGAATTGGAAAAAGACTTGAAACTTTGATGTTGAGTTCTAAGAGCATGACCAAAGTGTCAAAACAAACGCTCGAGGACTTTTTCTATTTTCTGGAAGTACGAAAAAGTCAAAAACAAACTCTTCCATAGACACTATTGTTTATATTTTCATCCCTGTAAGACTTTAAAAAGATCATTAGTCTCCTAAACACTCGAATAAATGACTTTATAAACTATATTAAAGGGTGCTTTTCATATCAAAATGATTTAAAATATTAATAATAATACAAAAAAATCCTAGGAATATGTTAAAAAGCCAATTGAATAGTAAAAACAAGTCATTTTACTATTTACCAATTTGTGAGAGAATTTGGAAGACCTTTGGATCCAGATCTTTAGTCGGAGATTATAGGAGCATCCACCATCCATTTTGAGTACCGTCAGAGCCAGGTGTTCCGGCTGCAACTGTTCTCCCCAAATTTCTTAAAGTTGGGTCCCTTCCTCATAATTTAGAATTGTTTTAATTGTTGGACCCTTGAGCATTTTTGGGCATGCTTTATTTTCGAATGACTTTGAAGATTGATTGTTAGCCTGTTTTAAAAGTGCCGTGCTTGAATTTTCCTGATGGGTCACGGATGTGAGTCTGTTTTGCAAGCCGAGGATAAATCAAATCTTTTGTTCTTTAAGGCCGCTGTTGCGGAAGTAGAGCGGGTTTAACCTTTGTTGATTCTTAAATATTTTTGAGCACTTAATGTTTTATTGATCAGGAGTCTTACTATGTGAAATTGGAGGCTGATAGCCTTTTCCCGTCCGTCCTTATGGCTCCCAAATAGATTTTCCTCCCGAAGTATGAAGAGCTTCGACTGCCGATGCGTGTTGACCTTTTCGTCGCATACCCGTAGTGTTTTCTTTTCCGCCGTTGCGGCTGGGAAAGTCATTTGGATTTCGATGTAATGTCTTCCAACTTCCAATTGAGCTTTTCCTGCCCACATTTTGGATGTCTCTTGCTCTTGTCTCTTCCATCGTTGCAGCTCCCAAAGTAGTTAAGCCTCCGAAGTATAAAGCCTTCCGACTTCCAATTGAGAGTCTTCCCTCCCTCAGGTCTCGTGTCCCTAACTTTTCGCTTCCACCGTTGCGGCTCCCAAATCAATTTGCCTCCCGAAGTGAAAAGCGCTCTGCTACCAATGCAGGTTACTTGTTCATTTTATTTTCCTTTCCCACAGTTACGGCTGTGTGAACCAATTGGCTTCTGAAGTCATTATCATTCCGGCTTCTGATTTAAAGTTTTCCCACCGACAGATTGGTCTACCCTTTCGACGTCAGTATTTTGGGCCACCAAAGAGTTTCCTGTTGACCGTCGTTGGCTAGTTTTGTCAAGCCTGTAGGTGGACGAAGTAGTATCAGTGGTGCACCTGGCCATTTCTTGTGGATTAGCCATTTTAATTGATTTAATTTGACGTTTCATTTTAACATGCAGTCCCGGTGAATGATGCATGATTGATCAATTGCAGAAAAATCCAAAAGACTGCTCATATTTCTGCGGCGCGAACATACAAATGGGAGACAGGAACTCAAGGGGCACAAGCTAAGGAGAAGACAAATTGGATGGCGACAAAGTCATAGACCCAAAATATCCGTCTGTTACTGATCAGATCATGAATGCATACAGAAAAGAAGATGAGAAGATGAAACGTTTGAAGAGAGGGAGAAGTCACACGATCGGGGGAAACCGAAACGATCTACTGTTTTGTTTAAATATTTGAAAGTAGAACTTAGACAGGGACATTTTCCCTGGAAAAAGTTGTACACCATTTGCTTGTAAGAGGAACTATTTCGTTTTACAATCAGAAACTGCAACTTTTGCCTGCTGGAGAAAGCGAGATGTGGAATGTATCAATGTGATTAAATGAACAATGTTGAAGGGGAACTATTTTGTTTTCAGCTGTGTTTCATCAACTGTGAGAGTGTTTAACTTCCTGAACCTATGTTCTTGTTGAATGTTCTTCAGTATATTTTTGTGATGTTTTCCACTGTGAGTAATAAATGTTGTCCATAAACAATTGGCTATAAGGTTGTTCAAATATCTGTAATTGTTCATGTGTCTTGAAAGAAGTATCAGCTATCTATAACTCTTCATAATGCATGTACAAAATATATTACTCACCAACGAATGATAATCCTGCTCCCTAGGGATAGTTTAGGTAGTCAGTTTTAATTTCTTGTTGTATGTGATTTAGATGCTTGTGAATGCTAAGACGAGAGGTAAGAACCTGCGCATCACGTTGTGACTGCTCCTTGCATCTTATCGCCCTGCATGGTTAATTAGGCACTTGCATACCATACATTAAGTCAAAAAATACAAAAAAAATACACGGTGGACCGGGCCGCAACCGATAAAGCCTTTTTTTTGTTACTTTGACCTACAGTATCCGGACCGCAAACCGGACGGATTCCCCATACCAAATAGTCACGGGCTAGTTGGGAACGTTGACTGGGGAGAATCCCTTACTATTGTTGCCTGTGAATTTCTGGGCCTCAACAGTTTTGACGCTAGAAGGAGGGCCACCAGTGTATGGTTGGCCGAGGAAACCCGTTTTCCCGAAATTATTCCACCGGTAACAGTTCTGAAGGCAGTGGGCTTCATAATCCAATTCTGGAAGAAAGAAATAGAGAACATCTGTATGCTGTTGGCAATGAAGTTGTTAATGATATGATAAGACACACCAGGGCATATGTAAAGAAGATTGGAGGATTACCAATCATCCCTGAATTTCCCAGAAGAGAGTATAAAAAGAAAGATCATCCTGTAGCGGAAGACTCAGTGCTGGTTGGGGATTGGGAAGAACTTGTAGAAATAGCCTTACAGGAATTTGTGCTACCTTTGAATCAAGAAGGCCCAGATACCCCTCACAGTTCTCCCACTCATACTCCTATTGGATCACCTCCTCACTCTCCACCTAGACTCATGGCAGGAGTAAATGCTAATCCACCACCTAACCCACCTAATCCACCACCTGCATGGAGAGCCAGATCACCATTAAACCTGACACCTCCATTACATGACCTACCTCAAGCCTTTGACAAGATGTTGCCCAAGTTCGACCCAAATGATAAAATACTAGTAGATTATCACCTACAAAGTTTTTACTTGGCAATTGAAGGATTAAGGGCCGAGGAGTATGAAGATGTAGTTTACATACTGTTCCCGCATACCCTTAAAGGAGCTGCGGCATCATGGTACTTTGGGTTTCCTACTAACTCTATCCCTTATTGGGATACCTTCGAAATAATTTTCAGAAGTAAGTATGCAACTCAGAAAACTCATGCAGCCCTCATGAAAGGGCTATGCACCTTGAAGAAAGAAAGAAAGGAAAAAGTGCACAGTTTCACACAAAGGTTTGCAGCCTATCTCAAGAATTTTTCTGAAACGGATAAACCTTTAGACAAAGTTCTGATTAAATATTATACTTCAGCTTTAGGCCCTGATTTGGCCATGTTTGCCAAAGGTAGGGCCAAGCCTACCTTGATGGAAACCTATGAAGAAGCAGAAGTAGTGGAAGCTGAAAGAGAGAGCATTGAAGACTATCCAGAACAGTCAGGAGAGAAAGGTGCGGGAAGAAAAGCCTTATTGTTTACTAAGCCTAAGGAAGAAAAGTTGCCAGATTTGGAAAATATGGCCAAAATGACGCAGAAGCTTTCCAACAAAATCATAGATTTGGAGAAAGAAAAGGAAACACAAAATTTTTATAGGCCCTACTATAAGAAAAGGGAGGATAACAATCAGTCTCAACCTCCTCCTCACAATACTACATCTATGAATTTAACAGAAGTAGGAATGGACAATTTTTGCACTTTCCACCAATAGCCACACTCTGAAAAGAATTGTCCTCAATGGATAAATTCGATGACATTGGTCATGAATCAGCTGCTAGATTCTAGATTAACAGAAGATGGAGATGAAGAGAAAAAAGAGAATACTACGTCAACAAAGGAACAAGAAGAGGAAACCATGGTTTTGTGGGATTATGTTTCGTTATTTGATGTTGAAGAGGAAAATAATCAGGGCTACAAGGACGTCATAGAAACCAACGTGGAAACCAGGAGCTAAGGGCCAATTAAAGAAAACAGTCTCATTCTACCAAAGATCAAAAGAATGCAAAGAAATGTAAAGAAATTTCAGAATAAATCCTTAGCTGATAAGATTCCAGAATTCACTATTACCAGCCAAGATCCAAAACAGAATAATACATTGGCTAGGCCAAATGAAGGAAAGATGAATGTTGATAAACCTCATCCCATTGAGTAGCCGATGGATTATGACATCGTGGAGGATTTAAAGAAGGTAAAAGCGAATGTTCCACTATTTGAAATGTGTAAAGTGCCGCAGCAAAAATAAAGACTATTGAAAGCACTTGAAGCATCGGATGAGAAGCTGCCCACTGACAATCAACCTCAGGAAGAAGAAGAAATTGGAGAAACCAGCATTGGAGGTAAGTCTAAAAGGAAACATCCACCTTTCCTCCTCACGTTTGAAATTTTCAATCATAATGTACATAATTGCTTGGTAGACTCAGGGGCGTCGGTTAATGTTATGCCCATATCAGTTTGTAAAAAGATCAATGGGCAGCCTAAGCCATCCACGTGGAGGGTGGTCCAATTGGATAGAACGGATGTGAAGGTAATTGGTGAGATAAAATATGTCCTAGTCTATCTGGCATCTAATGAAAAAGTATGCCAAGTTATTAACATCATGGTGGCTGATATACCAGACACTTACGATCTTATCCTGAGCAGAGATTGGTCAGCAAAATTAAATGGATATTTCGCCTCAGATTGGTCGCATCTGTGGTTTCCATACAAGGGAAGTCTGAACCAGATTAAGATTTTAAGGGAGCCTCACATGAGATATAATGTTACTCAACTAAATGAGAAGAATGAACCAGTGGATTCTGTATTGGGAAACTATTTTATTGAGTTGGAACCAGGAAATTACCAAGCAGAAGAAGCCAACAACACATCTGACACCCAGCCTGATCTCCTTCGATTCTCACAGGCTGATGAGATTGACTGTAATATAGTAAGCTTAGCAGTAGGAATAGATTCACCTTCAGTAGTTAGTGATTTTTGGACTTTGTTTTTTGATGGCTCTAAGACATTAGAAGGGTCAGGAGCCGGCTGTATCCTGATCGACCCCCAGAAGAATAAATATTTTCTCTCATGTAGATTAGAGTTTGATTGTACTAATAATACAGCTGAGTACGAAGCGCTGGTGCAGGGACTAAAGAAAGCGATTGAATTAAAGGTAATTAATCTAAAAGTTTTTGGAGATTCCAAAATTATTGTGAAACAAATCCGAAATCAAATACATTGTGTTTCTCCTCACTTAAAGGCTTACCAGAATGAGGTATGGGATTTGCTTAAATGTTATAATGCATTCAATATTATTTCAATTCCAAGGCTTAAAAACGTAGCAGCTGACCTGTTGGCCACATCAGCCGCTAGGTTGGTACCCACTAATAATCGATGCTCTATGGAACTACTTTTCAGGCCTTCTATAGCTGATATGATTACGAACCTACTAGTGTTTGATGATGACCAACAGATTATAGAATGTTTAACAAATGACGAGGTGTTTAAAGGAGCGATCATAACGATGAAGAACATTAGAATGAGCTGAAGTACCATAATTTCATTCCTAAAGGAGTCAGAATGTTAGAAAAAATGTTTGATTTAAATGAAAAGTTCAGAAGACCAGCCAACGTGAAGACCCACAGCTCATCTCTGCAGTTCGAGCTGATTAATTTAGGGACTGAAACGAATCCTAAATTTGTGAATCTCGGCAAATGTTGTTCACCAACAGAAAGAGACAAGTTCGTCAGTCTGTTTAAACAATATAAAGATGTTTTCACATGGACATACGAAGATTTGAAAACATACGACACCAGCATCATCAAGCATGTCGTCCCCATTAAAGCAGGTGTCAAGCCATATCAGCAACCGTTAAGAAAAATGCATCCAAAATTGGAACCGCTGATTCAGAGTGAAGTGAAGAAATTATTGGATGCTAGAATAATTTTCAAGGTCAGACACTCTGAGTGGGTATCAAATATGGTACCAGTAAGGAAAAAGTCTGGAGAAATCAGAATCTGCGTGGATTTCGGGAACTTAAACCGTGCATCAGACAAAGATAACTATCATGTTCCACCAATGGAGCAACTACTACAAATGGTTTCAGGTTCTAAACTGTTTTCATTATTAGACGGTTTTTCTGGCTACAATCAAGTAATAGTAGCTAAAGAAGATAGATTGAAGACAACGTTTAGGACCAAATGGGGAACCTTTTCCTACAGAAGGATGCCTTTTGGGCTTATAAATGCTGGAGTGACGTTTCAGAGGGCTATGGACATAGCTTTCCACATATTGATTGGCTGTAGTGTTGTAGTGTACCTTGATGATATCACAATATTCTCGAAGAGAAGAGAAGAACACGCGATTCACTTAATGCAAATTTTCGAACGCTGTCGAAAATATGGCATCTCACTCAATCCTAAAAAGTGTGTGTTCGCTGTCATGGAAGGCAAGTTGCTGGGTCACATAGTTTCAAAGAAAGGAATCTCTATAGATCTAGAAAGAATCAAGGCTATTGAACAAATCCCCTTGCCCCATAATAAAAAAGGGATGCAATCGTTTATGGGAATGATAAACTTCGTGCAAAGATTTGTGCCTGATTTTGCTCAGATTGTCAAACCGCTACAGCAGATGGTAAAGAAAAATGCACTATTCAAGTGGACTGAAATTGAGAAGAGCACATTTAGCAAAATCAAAACTATTGTTGCACATGCACCCTCCCTGAAAATCCCAGATTTCGACAAATATTTTATCTTATATACCTTTGCATTCGATGATTCACTAGCAGCTGTGCTCACCCAAAAGGAAGATGGGGGGGATGAATTCCCAATATCCTTTATGAGTACTGGTTTGAAAGGGGATGAATTAAAATACCCAGCCATCAATAAGCAAGCTTACATTGTATTCAAAGCAGTAAAGCAATTCAGGCCTTATATTTTAAAAAATAAAACCAAAGTAATAGTCCCCTACCCAGCAGTAAGGTCCCTTCTTATACAGAAGGAGTTAGGAGAAAGAAGGGGCAAATGGGTTATAGCTCTTCAAGAGTACGACCTTGAATTCAAACCAGCCTCTATAGTTAAAGGAAAAGGGTTGTACAAACTGATGACTGAGAATGGGAACAATGGAGAACGCGCCTGGGAAGATGAATCCGAATTACATGTAATGGAGGTATGTCCTTTGTTTACAGCTCCCGAGTCTTGGTATAGAGACCTTGTGCATTACTTGCAGGCAGGGTTGTTTCCAGAACATTGGAATTCCAAGCAAAGAAGAGCGATGCGTCTTAAATCAGTTTCCTATCAACTTGTTGAAGGAGTATTATTCAGAAATAATTATGACAGGGTTCTTCTCAGATGCTTAGAAAAGGAAGATGCGAAGAAAGTAATGACAGACTTGCATGACGGGCCGACTGGGCAACATTATTCAGGAGATACTATAGCCCACAAAATCCTCAGAGCCGATTACTATTGGCCTACTCTCTTCAAAGATGCACACGCACATGTCAGAAAGTGTGATATTTGCCAAAGGTGTAGCGGGAGACAACCTAAAGCAACAGCACCCCTAAAACCTGTGATGATCACGGAGCCATTCGAGCAATGGGGGCTGGATATTATTGGAGAAATAAAACTGAATTCCTCCCTGCAGCACAAGTACATTCTGACCGTGACTGATTATTTCACTCACTGGGTCGGAGCTATCCCGTTGCGCAAGATAAATGAAGACGAAGTCATCAGTTTCCTGCAAGATCATATCATGACCAGGTTTGGAGTTCTAGTTTCATTAGTCTTTGATAATGCTAAGTACTTTTCATCAATTAAATTGACTGCTTTTGCTCATGATAAAGGGATAAAATTGCATTATTTTTCTAATTATTATCCACAAGGAAATGGCCTGGTTGAATCCTCTAACAAAAACCTGATTAGAATTTTAAAGAAGACTGTAATAGAAAACCAGAGGAGTTGGCATGCAGCGCTAGCAAACGCCCTTTGGGCCGATAGAGTCACCCCCAAGTCTGCGATAGGAGTGTCACTGTTTACCCTTGTCTACGGTAAAGAAGCCATCCTTCCTCCCAATATCATGCTTCCTTCTTCCATAATAGCTCAAGAATCTAGAGGGTCAGATGATGAAGTTTTGCAAATAAGGATATATAATCTCCTGAAAGCAGAAGAGGCTAGATCTAAAGCCAGAGAGTGATTTAAGAAACAGCAGGAGGTAATAAAGAGATGGTTCGACAAACATAAGGCTAGAACAAAATACTTTGAGGTAGGTGATTTGGTTCTCAAATGGGATCACCCCCATGATGAGAAAGGAAAGCATACTAAATTCCAGCAGTTGTGGGTAGGCCCTTATCAGATAGCAGCAAAGCTTGGCCCTTCTACTTATAAGTTGCAAGATCTACAAGGATGGGAAGAGAACTTACCAGTAAATGGTTTGGTTCTCAAGCCCTATTTTTCCTGAGTTTGTTTGATTTCTTCTGTCTTGTATATAAATAATCTGTTTGGCTGTCTTTTGAGTCATTTTTTCCAATTTGCTTTAGTTTGATATTTCTTGGATTCAATAAAGGGGATGAACCCGCAGTTGCATGGGGAACATCAAAATGTTTGGGAATGATAAAAGTTTTTGGGTCTCAGAATGGGTGTTGCTAAAAGAACTGCTTCCAGTTTAGCAGTTTTCTCGAATAAGCTCCGTGTGCATTGAAGTCCTGCTTAACCCCTGTGAAATAAACCAGATTCGAAGATTCTGGAATACTATGTTGAGGCTCCATCAACGTCACACTTAAAATGTTCTAAGGAGCGATAGCAAAAGACCCATGGAATGGAGCAAGGTAAATAGTATATTAAATTTAAATGATCCCATGCCAAGAAACGAATGCCAAAAGGAAAATAAGAATAAAAAAAATCCTATGAAAGCATCATGCATCAAAGCAGATGCTGAATCATAAGTACTAAATTGCCGAAAGATCCTCTCCGTCCGTGAGTTGAAATATGAAGTACAACGCTCACACAAAAGGACACTATGGGATAGAGGATCCTGAAATAAAATTCAGTAAGAAAGGCATGCAGGAGGACTCATATGAAAAGGGACAAAAGTCCAAAAGCACAAAAAGTGCTAAAATGGCATGGGAACGAGGAACAAACAAATATTTATGTTTACCATGTGCTACAATCATGTGGTGTCCAAGCTATCAGCTACCTGAAAACAAAAGTAATAATGAAACTCATCCTCTGGCCTCAACAGAGTCATCTGGACTTGAAAATCTTGGTTTCCACTCTCCCAAATTGGACTATCATCAATGATTAAAGGTACACACTTCTGTCATTTGAGAAATCCAAATAACTGGAAGAATTTAATAGATGCATTTATTGTTAAAAAATCTGTCACTCAAAGAATAATCGCCCAAAGATCTAGGTTCACCAGGTAATCGCCAATTGTTGCAGCTGCAACTGTTCTCCCCAAATTTCTTAAAGTTGGGTCCCCTCCTCATAATTTAGAATTGTTTTAATCATTGGACCATTGAGCCTTTTTGGGCATGCTTTATTTTCGAATGACTTTGAAGATTGATTGTCAGCCTATTTTAAAAGTGCCGTGTTTGAATTTCGTGATGGGTCATGGATGTGAGTATGTTTTGCAAGCCGAGGATAAATCAAATCTTTTGTTCTTTAAGGTCGTTGTTTCAGAAGTAGAGTGGGTTTAACCTTTTCTGATTCTTAAATCTTTTTGAGCACTTAATGTTTTATTGATCAGGCGTCTTACTATGTGAAATCGACAGCTGATAGCCTTTTCCCGTCCACCGTTGCGGCTCCCAAATCGATTTGCCTCCCAAAGTATGAAGAGATCCGACTACCGATGCATGTTGAACTTTTCGTCGCATACCCGTAGCGTTTTCTTTTCCACCGTTGCGGTTGGGAAAGTCATTTGGATTTCGATGTAATGTCTTCCAACTTTCGATTGAGATTTTCCCACCCGCGTTTTGGATGTGTCTAGCTCTTGTCTCTTCCACCGTTGCGGCTCCCAAAGTAGTTAAGCCTCTGAAGTATAAAGCCTCCCGACTTCCGATTGAGAGTCTTCCCTCCCTCAGGTCTTGTGTCCCTAATTTTTCGCTTTCGCCATTGCAGCTCCCAAATCAATTTGCCTCCCGAAGTGAAAAGTGCTCCGCTGCCAATTCAGGTTACTTGTTCGTTTTATTTTCATTTCCCGCCGTTGCGGCTGTGTGAACCAATTGGCTTCCGAAGTCATTATCATTCCGACTTCCGATTTAAAGTTTTCCCGTCAGTGGATTGGTCTACCCTTCCGACGTCAGTATTTTGAGCCGCCAAAGAGTTTCCTGTTGACCGTCGTTGTCTAGATTTGTCAATCCTGTAGGTGGACGAAGTAGTATCAGTGGTGCACCTGGCCATTTCTTGTGGATTAGCCATTTTAATTGATTTAATTTGACGTTTCATTTTAGCATGCAGTCCCGGTGAATGATGCATGATTGATCAATTGCAGAAAAATCCAAAAGACTGCTCATATTTCTGCTGCGTGAAGATACAAATGGGAGATAGGAACTCAAGGGGCACAAACTAAGGAAAAGAAAAATTGGATGGCGACAAAGGCATAGACCCAAAAGATCTGTCCGTTACTAATAAGATCATGAACGCATACAGAAAAGAAGATGAGAAGATGAAACGTTTGAAGAGAGGGAGAAGTCACACGTTCGGGGGAAACCGAAACGATCTACTGCTTTGTTTAAATATTTGAAAGTAGAACTTAGACAGGGAATTTTTCCCTGGAAAAACTTGTACACCATTTGCTTGTAAAAGGAACTATTTCATTTTACAATCAGAAACTGCAACTTTTGCCTGCTGGAGAAAGCGAGATGTGGAATGTATCAATGTGATTAAATGAACAATGTTGAAGGGGAACTATTTTGTTTTCAGCTGTGTTTCGTTAACTGTGAGAGTGTTTAACTTCCTGAACCTATGTTCTTGTTGAATGTTCTTCAGTATATTTTTGTGATGTTTTCCACTGTGAGTAATAAATGTTGTCCATAAACAATTGGCTATCTGGTTGTTCAAATATCTGTAATTGTTCATGTGTCTTGAAAGAAGTATCAGCTATCTGTAACTCTTCATAATGCATGTACAAAATATATTACTCACCAACGAATGCTAATCCTGCTCCCTAGGGATAGTTTAGGTAGTCATTTTTAATGTCTTGTTGTATGTGATTTAGATGCTTGTGAATGCTAAGACGAGAGGTAAGAACCTGTGCATCACGTTGTGACTGCTCCTTGCATCTTATCACCCTGCATGGTTAATTAGGCACTTGCATATCATACATTAAGTCAAAAAATACATGGTGGACCGGGCCGCAACTGGTAAAGCCTTTGTTTTTGTTACTTTGACCTACGGTAGCCGGACCGAAAATTAGACGGATTCCCCATACCAAACAGTCACGAGCTAGTTGGAGACGTTGACTAGGGAGAATCCCTTACTATTGTTGCCTGTGAATTTCTGGGCCTCAACACCAGGTAAATGCTAGAACCCTACTCTTTCACTTTATCATTTCCATTTTTTCTTTGGCTAGGGTTTCAGGGGTCTTTGAGAAAGCCCTAAATCTGAAATGCGGGCACTGCTCCTGCCCCTTACAGGACAGGTGGTGTCGAATGAAAACCGCCTCTAATTAGTTTCACTTAGGCAGTGCCACCGCTCTGTGTAAATGAATGACAGGCAATGCTGGTCGTGAGGATGGAAAATTAAATGGGAAAGCCAAAATAAAAGTTTATTGATTATTTTGATGATTAAATGTGGTTCTAACTAGCCCATTTATTGTTTTTGGTAGATTTTATCCGGTCAAAAATGGTTATATGGAAAGAATGGAAACATGACAATGATTATGCCTTGGCTGAGGGAAATGCGGGGTGCATTGTTTCTTTGAGAGGTTATGATGTCTTGAAGTTTTTTCGCACTCCGAGTATGATATCCCATGAGCACTTGCTAGATCATATCCTTCCCATGTGGAACCTTGAACAATAGTACTTTGAGGTGGGAGCCCATGTACTGACCATAGAGGTAGAGGACATCTACTTTCTGATAGGATTGTCTAGATGGGGTGCTCAAGTTTCATTGACTAGTTCTTGAGGAGGGGATGTGACCACCTAGGAGATGATAAACCGTCACTATGTGCCTGGTACTAGGATGTTGGGGAAGAAGATCCCCATAAAGGAAGTGGTGGATGATGCACTCCAAAATGTTCTTTTTACTATGCATGGGGTGGAAGGAATCCAAGGGCCTCACTAGGCATCCAAAGTTCATTTACTATATTCCATACAAGTTATGGTGACCACTGTCTTCAACTAGGAAGAGGCACTACTTCCGGTCTTCAAGGGACAACTGACTAAATGTCGGTAAGGGGAATTGAAACAGTTCAGCTATGGATCCATATTAGCTTGTTTCTTTTTCGATCAGGTGCCCCACATGAGGCCCCAAGTGATATTTATAGAGTTGATGCCTAGAGACCCCCGTATGTTGAGGTGGGTAGAGCTTATGGCTCGCACGGTAGGTGGCAGATTCAAAGTGAAGTGCGATGCTATTTTTTCCGCTGGTTGGAGGACCAGATCCTCATGATTGAGGATTACACATATGTGGGTGCTGACTTTAGAGGTGACCCTGATCTACCACTTCCACCTGGTGCACATTGGGGAGACATCAATAAGAAACAGGACTCTAAAATGTTGATTGTGTTTTTGTATTTTCATGTTTTTATTGTTTTTTATGAGTAGTAACAAGACGTTAATTTTCTCGTGCAGATGTTGATGCGGCATGACCTGGGGGATCATCCCCAATGGACAGGCGAGCAGGAGCTCAGCTTGTTCATCGAGGTGATGACCAGATGGGAGATTTAGAGGAGAACCTGGAGAGGTTAACCCTGGATATACTAGATGCAGATATTGATGACCTCCCGATGAGGTACTAGAGGCACACTATGGGAGTGCCAGGCCATTTTAGTTGACTGCTACATAGAGTACTATGAGATGTCATGTGTTATCATGATCATCACTAGATGGTGTCCTGCATGATATATTACTGAAAGCTGAGACAGCTTCAGATGAGGTCTCGTGACCATTTTTGTAAAAACATTATATATATATATATATATACATAATTTGTTACTAGTGTTTATACGTCTCAAATGGAAAATGTATTTACATGAGTTTTATGTGTTATTTACTGTTTATTTACAATATGCTGAACCATGCTTGATTTTCAAGTTATGAATGAGCAATATACCAATCTAGGATATAGTTTTCCAATGAATCGGCAACTGCATTGTATGCCCTAGGGATGTGCCTGTAAGTAATAACTTCAAATGACCTTTCCAATAGATGCACTCTCCGGAAGAGACAGAGTAGTACAGAATTTGTGATGGTATAGACCTGGTTCAAATGACAAACCACTAACTACAAGTCCATGAACACTACCAAATCACGAATGTCCCAAGATGCAGGTTCAATTAGTATACCTATTATTTCCTGATACTCGGCGATGTTGTTGGTGGTTGAACCAATACAAACCTCTCCTGAACTGACTAGATCGTGTGCAGGGGAATACAAAACCCAAGCAGCTGAAGCAAGGTTCAGGGTATGACAACAAGAAAAATCAGCAAAGCCATAAAATCCCATCCGATATGCATAACCAAAAAATGGTATAAACAGTTTGGGACACTAAAATCAAAACCATATTGAAAATGCTAAAACACACTGAAAGTCAACAATGTACATATATACAAGGTACCATACATGAGTGATCTAAGCATAGTGCCTCTTTAGGTACAACCCATTGCGAGGTTTCCCAAGGGGGATTCAATCGTAATCCATCAGCTCATAGGCCCCTTTCTCTAAAACTTTGGAAATGATAAAAGGAATGTACCACATTGATTTGAACTTACCTTTTCCTAATTTATCATGTTTCTGATCATAGGTCAGAACTAGGTCTCCTTCATTAAAAACATGAGGTTGGATAGATTTGTCATACTGCACCTTGACGCATTTCTTATGCACCTCATTGACTAAGGCAGCATCTCGTCTAGTTTCGTCAAGATTGTTTATTTATAAAAATATTTCTTCCTTGGTGGAAGTATTGGGGACAATTTCAATGGCAAGTTTCAAAAAAGGAATTGGACACAGAATAGGTAGGACAACTTCTAGTTCGTATACTAAATGGAAGGGTGTAAAACCAGTCATCGTTTTTACTAAAGTTCTATAAGCTCAAAGAGCATAAAAGAGAGTCTGGTGCCAGTTGTGTTTATGATCTCCAACCATCTGATGCAGCATAGTTTTCAATACTTTGTTAATGGCCTCGACTTGACCATTATCCTGCGGGTAATAGGGAGTTGAGTTTTCATGGAGAAAAACCAAGTTAGCACTTAACTCTGCCATCATCTGATTCCATAAATATGATCTACGATCAGTGACTATAGACTATGGAACTCTGAACCTAGCTATTACATGATTGAAAAGGAAGAGGGCGACAATATTACCATCCTATGCATATGTAGGCATAGCCTCATCCCATTTAGTGAAATAATCTACGACTACTATGATGTAACCATGACCCTCGGTTGAGGTAGGCTTACAATGCATAAAATATATCCCCCATTTGGAAAAATGGCCAACGAAAATGATGGGGTGTAACAAATCAGGGTGGGTGCGCTTTTTCGAATATAAATGTTGGCAGGGTGGGCATTTCTTAACAGCATCATGACAATCTTTGAAGATTGAGCGCTAGAAATAGCCAGTGTGAAGGATTTTCTAGGTTGTAGCGATCCCAGAAAGATGACCACCACATGCTCCAGAGTGGAAGTCATTAAGAACCTGTTCATCCTCTTCATGGGTGAGGCATCATCGGAGAATGGAATCTATACCACACCTGTACAATGTATCATTCAAGATAAGGTAGTATTTTGCGTGGTGATGGATATGGCGATGATCCTCACAAGATAGATTAGGCTGAAATATCTGTGTTTGGAGATAAATTATTAAATATCCATACAATGGGTTAGTAGTGCTTATCAGGAACATAAATTCATCCAAGAATGAATCACTGGGCTTAGTGTTAGGATTATTAATCCTCCCTTGTCCAAATTTGGTCATATGTCTAAATCGGGAGTCCATCCAATCTATTTATAGTCATTAGCACCATTGGTTAAACTTGACCTAATTGGGGCACATGTTTCAGTTACCAAAGTGTGGGGAACACTAATTGAGGCTCACTGCCACTTATTGCACTTGATTGCATAAGTTTAGGAGTCTCCTAGATCAATCCCTACAATTTAGGAAGCAACTGGGAGTGCCGAAACCAACCAAGGTCAGTTCACTTCAGTTAATGACTAGTCAAGCCAAGTTAGGAGTCAGTTACATTCAGTTAAATAATGGTTTAATTAATTGCACACATGTGGGGCACTTTTCTCACCTACCACAGTCAGTTAACCATTATTTAATACTAAATGTAACACTTGGTTGTGTTTTAGAACTCCGGTTATGATTTAGACAAGGACAGGTTACTACTGGGTCCTTAACTTCAGTTGATGACTAGTCAAGCCAAGTTAGGAGTCAGTTACATTCAGTTAAATAATGGTTTAATTAATTGCACACATGTGGGGCACTTTTCTCACCTACCACAGTCAGTTAACCATTATTTAATACTAAATGTAACACTTGGTTGTGTTTTAGAACTCCGGTTATGATTTAGACAAGGACAGGTTACTACTGGGTCCTTAACTTCAGTTGATGACTAGTCAAGCCAAGTTAGGAGTCAGTTACATTCAGTTAAATAATGGTTTAATTAATTGCACACATGTGGGGCACTTTTCTCACCTACCACAGTCAGTTAACCATTATTTAATACTAAATGTAACACTTGGTTGTGTTTTAGAACTCCGGTTATGATTTAGACAAGGACAGGTTACTACTGGGTCCTTAACTTCAGTTGATGACTAGTCAAGCCAAGTTAGGAGTCAGTTACATTCAGTTAAATAATGGTTTAATTAATTGCACACATGTGGGGCACTTTTCTCACCTACCACAGTCAGTTAACCATTATTTAATACTAAATGTAACACTTGGTTGTGTTTTAGAACTCCGGTTATGATTTAGACAAGGACAGGTTACTACTGGGTCCTTAACTTCAGTTGATGACTAGTCAAGCCAAGTTAGGAGTCAGTTACATTCAGTTAAATAATGGTTTAATTAATTGCACACATGTGGGGCACTTTTCTCACCTACCACAGTCAGTTAACCATTATTTAATACTAAATGTAACACTTGGTTGTGTTTTAGAACTCCGGTTATGATTTAGACAAGGACAGGTTACTACTGGGTCCTTAACTTCAGTTGATGACTAGTCAAGCCAAGTTAGGAGTCAGTTACATTCAGTTAAATAATGGTTTAATTAATTGCACACATGTGGGGCACTTTTCTCACCTACCACAGTCAGTTAACCATTATTTAATACTAAATGTAACAGCTGGTTGTGTTTTAGAACTCCAATTGTGATTTAGACAAGTCTTGGTTACCTACAGTCAAGTAGAGTCATCAATTTGAACTTCCTCATGTGGATTCAAATTGCTTGTGGCTATTAAAGCCATTTTACATCATTGTAATTATTATCTGGATTACTTTTTTGATTAATGAAAACATTCACAGCTGCAAGCCTTTTGCACTGTTTCATTCTTCAATGGCTGAGTAAATTGTGAGATCTTCTTTGTGAGTTGTGTGTTTGTCTACATATCTATATGCTCAAATTTAACACTTAGAATCCATCAAAGCACAGAGAAGGTCACACATCAGCTCTACAAAGACCAATCATTTCTTTGAAGTAGCTTTGGAAAACTCAAGGTCAAACTCCTGCAGGATGACAATCCAACGGGAATATTTGCCCCCTAGCACCTGACGAGTCAGGATGTAGTACATAGGGTTTTGGTCTGCAAGTATGGTGGTGGTGTGAAGAAATATGTAATGATGAAATTTTTGGACAGCAATGACTGTAGCCAATACTAGCTTCTCCACATGCGAGTATTGAGTTTCAGAATCGAGAAGATTCTTATTGGCGTAGTATATCACGTGTTCTTGTTCATTCTGATCCTCCTGGGATAGAACCATTATGATGGTAGTAGTAGAGGAAGCAACATATAAGAGAAAATCCTTTGAATAATCTGGGTGGTATATCATGGGTGAATGGGTCAGAGTGTGCTTGATATTATCAAAGGCTCGCTGGGCCTGGTCATCCCAGAAGAATGGAGTGTCCTTCTTAAGGAGAGGCATATAACCGTGTGTTTTCTTATCAAATTTACAAACAAAATGGTGAAGAAAGTTTTCCTTCCATTTAGGGATAATTTTAGGGGCGAATTTTATCCCAGTGGGCTATTTTTCCATGTTTTTCTCTGAAAAAAGATTCGCCATTTTGCATTTTTTGAAGCCTTGTTTCACCCAATTTTGATGAGGTAAAAATTCTTCACCCTAAAAGTCACCAAATTATTATATAAACGATATAAAATCCTTGGAAATTAAAATATTTTTTGAAAAATATCACCAATAGACATTTTATAGTTAGCATTTTAAGAATTGGTAATATTCGCCAACATTTATATACTTTTAAATAAGTATGGTTCCTTAAAATCATCCCTGCTTCCATTGAAAAATTTGGATTTTAAGGATGTCAGTTGGGGCAGGCAGGGTGAGTATAGCAATAATATTTAGTGGATCAATCTGGATGCCATCCTTAGAAACCACGAAACCTAAGAGACGTCCCGTCTCAATGCAAAAATCACATTTGTGTGGGTTCAGTCGTATCTTGTAATGGCAACATCTCAAGAAAATGTCTCTAAGATGTTGAGGATGGTCTTCCCATTGCTGTGAATGCGCAGGGAGATCATCGAGGTACAACTCCATGATTTTTTTAATGTCATGAAACACATAGGACATGGCACGTTTGAATGTGTCTCCGTATTCTTGAGGCCAAAGGGTAACTTCCTATTGGAGAAGGTTCCCCACGGGCATATAAATGTCATCTTGTGCTGATCAGTGGGAAATATCTCAATCTGATTGTAGCCACAAAATCCCTTCATGAATGAGAAGATGACACTTCCGTCACAGTTGTTGATAATCTGATCGATATGTGGAGTCAAAAAATTGTCCTTAGGACAAGATTTATTCAGGTCTCAAAAATCAATGCAGACTCTAATGGTTCCCTACTTTTTGTTCACAAGAATGATGTTAGATACCCATTCTGTCAAGGATACAAGATAGATGAATCCTTCCTTCAGAATTTTTTCGACTTTGACTTTGATAGCCGCAGCCTTCTGGGGATGGGCTTAACACAATTTCTTACTGACCGGTTTGGATGTGGGATAGTTTTTGATTTCATGGAACACAATAGATGGGTCTATCCCAGGAATTTCTTCATAAGACCAGGAAAACATATCTCGGAATTCCTTGAAAAGTGCTCTATATTCTTCAGTTTCTTCCATTGAATAGTTTTTCCCTACGTGAATATGTTCAATAGTTCCAGGCTTTACTGAGATGTCAATCGGAGTTGTTTTAGTAATGTTGCATAGATTTCCTTCAGATTCAAAATATTGCAACAACACAGGTTTTTGTGGAAATTCAACAATATCGGTATCCAAGAGAGATACAAAATCATTATCTATCAAACTGGTGTTGGGGAGGAATGAGGATCTATGATGATGATCCTCTCATATTGATTCATTCATACTCATAATCTCCATGATGGAATCATCAAACAAAAAAGTCTGGGAGAGATAATCTAGAGTAGGAAGAGAGGGTTCTAACCAGTAGGGTAGGTGGTAAGGATTCGAAGCCACAAGATGAAGATCATCTGTATGGACATTGGTAATGGATTGGATAGCATCATAAACTACTTCATGCGAGCTGAGGGAGGATGACTCAACAAATTTCTTGCCCTTGTTATCATAGCCAAACGTAGAGATCATGTTGACGGTCGTCATCTCTATGCTAGAAGGAGCTGATGGGAACACGCCCATAAGGGTGGAGTCATTCAACATACCTGCCCAAGTCAACTGATAAGGAGGAGGGGACTGGCCTAGAATATGGATGTTATTCGTCGTAGGGGTAGTAACATCCATCGTACAAAAATCAAGTTGATCCATTTTAACAATTCTTCCCAAATGCGGAATCTGGAGAGTTCTAAACACTGTTGAAGCGACAACAGTCATAGCATAAAACCAATTTCTTCCTAAGAGAAGATTGTAGTCTAACGAGGCATCCACTACTTCCACCTAAATGGAAATAGTTTTGCCACCTAGCTCAACTAAAATTGCTGACATGAGACCATGGGGTTGGAAACCTCTTCCATTAAAGGCTTTTAGGGTCGTTGGTGATTTCATAAGCTCGAGAGAGCCAATGGATTTCCAATAGGACAGAGACAAAACTGAGGTGGAAGCACCTTCATCTATAATAGTACTAAAGATATTTTTCCCAACTACTTTTGTTACAATCAAAAAATTGAGTTGGTGAGGTAGTCTATATTTGTAGTTCTTCGTGTTGAAATGGATCAAAATCGTGTTATCTGGGCCTAGGGATCCTAAGGTAGTTAACAAGTTTTTGCATTGCGTAGGACAACTTTGGAGCACTTATAAGGTAGACATTGCACATGGTGCCTAAGCAAGGTATTCAACAACATTATAGAACTATGCAGCTCAGGCATTAGGGTTAAAAATAGCCTTCCTAAGAGTACTCTTGGGTGGATGCAAAATCATGTCGAGATTAGGCTTCTCGATAGTTAGGGGACCCTTAGACGAGGATGCAGGAGAACCAATGGGAGGAGCTTTATATGGAGAAGGATTTTCATTTTTCTTCTCCTCGGGCTTGTCATATGATTGAGTACAAGTTTTTAAACTAACAGTTTTCAATGACATCATTCAGAGTTCCTTTGTGGAACTAGAATTTCCCTGCTTAGACATGTGGTCTATCTGTTGATGCTGAGAAGGAAAAGGATCAGTAAGAACTGATGGTGCGGGGTTATTCTTTAAAAATTTGTTAATTTCATCATAGCAAGGAAATTCCTTGGTGAAGTGATCACCACCACAAAACAAGAAGGGATATTTGGCTTTCCTTTTTCCTTTATTGTCATTCTCCGGGGCCGTAGGCTTGGGATTTTCTTGTTGGTTTCTGGGTTTTTTATTTTTACCTTTTCCCTTTTTCTTAGTACCAGATGATTGCATACTTTGAATACAATTAACCTCAATGAAAACCATAGGATTAGAAGGAGCAATATTAGAAGCACTGGTTTGTTTGGCAGTTTTTTCAGTCAATGGGGGCTAGATTGAACCGATAACCCCATCGACAGAATTTTCTACAGCTGGCTTAGCTGGGTCCGTGTTGGGATGAGGAGATTCAAGAATAAGGTCATACAAATTTTTTTATTGGGAATACACCAAATACATATACTGAGCGTGACTAATAGCCTACTCTTCAGTGACAGCACCACCCATGGCCACATCTCAGGCAATGGGTGGCAACAAAGACTTCGTAAACCAATCAGCTAAGAGTTGGTCTGAGATATGAGCTTTAATGAAAATTCTTCTCCTTCTCCACTCATGGATATGATCAGATATGTGCATGGATTTATTTTGGCGTGAAGAGGTCAAAATGTCTATACCCATTTCATAACGAATGGGTAGCTGAAAGTGTGTGAGGAAGACAGTTGCCAGAGAGCTAAAGTCCACAAATGCATGTTGTGGAAGTTCAATCTACCATTTGATAGCTCTACCGATCAATGTGCACTGGAAGAGTCTCAAACAAACAGAATCATCCATTAAGGAGTTCGATGAACACCATAGGTGGAAGGTCATAACATGGTTTTTTGGATCGTCTCCCTGCTTTCCATTGAATTTTGAAATGTCTAATGGTAACTTTA
The DNA here is from genome assembly GCA_001517045.1 of Pseudotsuga menziesii. Lineage (NCBI taxonomy): Eukaryota > Viridiplantae > Streptophyta > Pinopsida > Pinales > Pinaceae > Pseudotsuga > Pseudotsuga menziesii. The sequence goes on along the minus strand of LPNX010614113.1, from coordinate 45,741 downwards.
TCGGAATTGCGAGACATGAAGGGTTGTGTTGAATGGGATCACTTATCAATTTGGATAAATCAGGTAAATCCAAAGTTTCTAGGAAAGGTAACTGACGATTGGGCTCTACATACTGGTAGTATTGATAAGGCATGTATCCACCAGTAGGGCCTTAAGTTGACTAATACATAGGTTGTTGAAATGTTGGATGAGATGATGAACCTCCTGAAGATTGACCTCTTGGATTAGGGTCTTCAGATCCACCAAGACCATTAGGACCATTAGAAGGAGGACCACTAGAACCACCGGGACCACCAGGACCCCCGGGACCACCAAGAACACTAAGAGGAGGACCACCAGAACCACTGGGACCACCAGGACCCCCGAGACCACCAAGACCACCAAGAGGAGGACCACCAGAACCACCAAGAGTAGGACCACTAGGACCTTCGAGACCACCAGGAGGAGGACCACCAGGACCTCTGGGACCACTAGGAGGAGGGCCACCATGACCCCTGAGACCACCTAAAGGAAGACCGCTCGGCCCCCCAGGGGGAGGAACTCCATAAGGTGGTCCTCTAACAACTCCAGTAGTATGAATAGGTATTCCTCCATTGTTGGCATGTAAGACCAGTTGGGTTTCCCCCACGGTGTAAATGCATTCCTAGGGTATGGAGTTCTAGTATAATACATTCCTATAGGGGTAGGTTGGTAATTCATATTTCCTACAGGAATTTGATTTGTTGGATAGCCATAACCCCATGAGGGTTGATTAACTACAGGTTGTGCCACTAAGGGCTGACCTGAACTTGAAGTAGGGTTTGCCATATTTGTGTTGGTGGGAGGTACATATACTGTAGATTTTCCTACATTAGAGGTTTGCCTATTATTAGTAACAATTCCTCTAGTGGGTGAAGTAGGTTGCATCAGGGGTTTCCCCTCAGCATTAGAAGGTACAGACACTACTGGAACTGAAGGTTTCCCCCTAGCCATAGAAAGTGTGGGATGACTAGAGATGAACCTAGAATTCAAAACTACAGGAGCGGAATTGGAGGTTTGACCTAGATTGCAAGAAGTCTCAACATAAGATGGATGACCATTAGTAGAAGCTCTAATTTCGGCCACAGGCCAAGGATCTGTGTTACGGGGTAATCTAGCTGATATAGATTCAGCATGAGGTGCAGGTGTGGCCAAGACACTATCTATCCTTTTCATTCTCTCTTGAAAATATCATGCACGGTGAATAGATGCTTGGATTTGTCTATATTCTTCTTCACCTAGAGAAGTTTGTTTAGGAGAATTTTTATTAACCCTGAATGAGGAAATGGCCTGACCCATGGAAGTTCTCCAAAACGGAGCATCTGATCCATACTCAGGTGCATCAGGATTATCGGTACGACCTTCCATATGAGGATGAAAGGAAGTATCATCCATAAGAGGATGTTGAGTGAAGGGATTAATATAAGAAGTGAATTGGTCTCCACTTTCTACAACTATATTTTCTTCCTCATGGGAACTTGTTGTAGCTCCTTGGTCAATGGCTTCCATTGGAATTTCTCCTATAAAAGGAGGAAAATTGGGTGGCAAGCCTTGTGTTCTTCTGGATCGTCTCAACTAAAACTCAGCCAGATTGCACAGTCAGTAATATAACCTAGGGTTTCAAAACTAAGAAAAAACACACAAAACTTTCTCCTACTCAAGCTACAGGCCAACAAGCAAACTTAAATGATAGGATGAGCTCAAATAGTCGGTCTCTCACTGGGATTGTCAAGCAAGTGCAACTCATGATATACCACAAGTGTACCTACATAGTAATCTCCATGAATGCTTTTTTCGGTGTATTGCACCACACAAGATGGCCAAAGGGTTTTTCTCAGATGGACAAGGTATCCTAGTGGGGTCTCTCGATATACTCAAGGTACATGGGAGCTCAAATTGGTATTAGTGTTGTCTAATGCACAATCGTTCACAAGGGTCCTTTTGATATACAATCGAGTACGTGAAGTACATTTCTATATACGTCAAGGGTACCTGAAAGGCCATTTGATATATCGACAGTACGTGGAAGAACTGCACGAGTCACGGATTGTAGTATGGACAAGTAACGATAGCTCCTATATTTTACAACGCCTGAACATGTCTCTAACCTATCACTCAAATTTCTATACAAATTTAGACCTATAACTACCGTTAATTTTAAAGTGGACGGTTAGGTGAATGCATGGAATTTGACAGAAAAGTAAACCCATGCAAGTATGAAAAGCAAGTTCATTCACTTGACCATTCAGAGTATTCCTAATTACGGGAGGGAGAGAGAGTATTTTTCTTTTCACTTTTGCTTTGAAACCAAAATTTTCCCAAACAATTACACTAACCAATCCTTTCCAAGAATACAAGCAAACAACAATTCTTTAAATCTAATCTTTTGAAAGCAAGCAGATAGGGTAAGCTCTCTTTCCTAAGAAGAAAAACAAACAGCAATCAAAGGCATATTCGATATTTTTTCTATTTTTCTATTTAAACAGGAAAGATCTAACTTAAAACTATTATTATTTTTCTTTTGATGAGATGAAAATATGAAATAAAGGGAAGAAAAATGGAGATCTAAAAGCTTATGAGGCTAATCAGAGGTCCAAGAATTCATCCTTAAATAGCAATACAAATGAATCTCAACCAAAAAAGTTTCTTTTTTTTCAAAGTAAAAATAAGTCTTTTAGTAACTTAACAAAAAAATGGAAGCAAACAAAACAATCAAAGGAGTTTTTCTTTCCAGCATCATCCAATAGCAAGCAGAGATCTAACCGAACTAAGGCTTCCAAGCACTCCTTTCAAAATAAACAAACTTACAAGCAATAACAATGATGAACCTAACCTAGCCTTTTGATTCTAACAAACAAGCATTTACCACTTCAAAAATTTCAGATTTCAAACACTCAGGTATTTGCAAACAAGTCTAGACAATGCCAATTGAAGACAAAAAATCCAAAAACCACAGATTCCTTTAAATTTTTTGAATAAATAGAGGTCTGGAAAAACCTACTTGGCACCACTTGCAGAGGGTTGTTGACAAAGCAGTTCTAAGGAGGAACCGCTTCCTACTAATGGCTCATAGGTGGGGGCATGGGTTATTGTTATCTACACACAGGAAGTGGCACTTCTTATTACCCACTGCATAGACGCGGTTCCCTACAAATGTCCAGAACACAATAAGAGCAAAAAAACAAATTCAAACCTTGGAAAACCAGCATAAAAAGGGATGAATCAACAATAATAAAGAGCATAGAAAGTCAGGATGGCTCATATCTAAAGACATCTGATGATATCAACTCAAAACCTAAATAGGTCAGATGGTAGATATGATTGAAATGATAAGAATCTAGAGCTTGGATTCAAAGAAGTGTTCGAAGACTAAGGAAGATATGATCTGCTGAAGCTCTTTCCCAAAGGAGTCGATAGATTTGTTGTCATGAATTTTGTTACACCTTCTGCGGATAGAAGTTGTTCCTCTCGTCTGAATGGTTCAGATATAGAACAAATAGTTTACATCAAGGTTGGGAAACTTCTCCCATAAACTATAGACGTCTGGAATGAAATATTCGATGGGATGTGGCTCTTCACCTATGGTGAAATATCTCCAAGAAAATACCTGCATAAACACATCAAAACACAAAAGATCAAAAGTACCAGAACATCATCTATAGATCTATATCGGTGACTAAGGAATCCGATAATAAACATGTAAGATTATACATAACAAGTATATGGGAAGAAAACCAACTTTGCATTGATAAATAATGAAAGAGTTTACAACCCATGCCTTAGTGTTGATGCACTCTTCCACAAAATTGATATCTTATCCCCAATAGCTCCAACTTGCTCCTCTATGCTCACTCTTAATGAATCAGGCCAGAATGTCAAAATGGCAGTGTGACTTTGCTCTCTCCCAGACATGGGGTATGGGCCTATTTTTAAAGGTCTCAAATGGATAGAGATGGTTGATATTTTGGTGTGTGAGGTGGACATGAGATCCCCAAAGTATGGATCTCAAGCTCCACTGACCCAGGTGAATAGGGATGTAACATCCCCGGTTTTGACCCCGATGCACTAAATATACATGATATATATATATATATATATATATATATATATATTGTAATTAATCATGGTGTAGAGCTAAAGGCCAAGGCCCCACCATCGATTCGGCTATGTTATGTTCGGATTGGAATTGTCACCGATGGTATATCGAGACTTGCGGCATACATATTAAATTGTGGCATCATGTAAATGTGCATTTTAATTAAATAAATCCAACCAGCTATGTTCACTGCAACCAAATTGAAAAGGGCATGATTTCTAAGGATAAGGAGGGGGATGTTAAACCATGAGCCTATGGGGGAAAATCCATATGTCACCACCCTGTTTGTTTTGCTCACCTTCCCTTGTCTTTTTCAACCATCACTTTAATGTTCTGCTGAGTAGTTGAGGAAGTTATTGCTGGGGAGTGGAGGGTGGCAATACTGTCAGTCTTTGCCACACGCTCACTCCACTAGCTATCTCTCCACCTTCACGTGGGTAAGGGAAACACCACTACGCCACTCTCTCGTCAGTTCTATTCACTCTCACATAGGGACGTGTTGTTCTATTCACCTTCTCATGCGCAGGGGGTTCGGATGCTCTTCCTCATGCAGAGCTTGGATAAGAAGGGGTGTGATTTCTTGTTTCAGGGTTTGTTTTTGTTCTCCTCTTCCTCACCGGCTGTCAACCTGAAGATTGGTTCGTCCTCTTGCTCACACAGAAAGTCTATGTTTTGACTCCACCATTGTCGTATTGTGGAATTTTGTCATGTTTTTTCACTATGGGACATTTTCCATGGTTCTTTGGTGATATGTCTTCCTCCTATCTATGCTGAGGATCGGTTTCCTACCTGTGTCCTGTTGTAGTTGTCTAGAGATGTCATTATTGATCGTGGACTGTGGTTTTCTCTTTTGGTTCGTTGGGTTTTGTTTCCCATGTTAGTTGGTTGAGTTACCGTTGCGATTTGGGTTACTGTAGACTGTTGTGGAATCGTTTTGGCCATGACAGGGCCAAAAACGATTCAGGTTTTGTTTCCCCTGTCCAAGCTATGAAGTGCTTGTTTTGCTACGTGAATGCAGAGGTTGGTCTTCAGACTGCATGGGAGTGGTGATGAGGGCCCGATCTTCTTGACAAACCTGGTGCATTTGGGAACCACACAGACAAATCTAGTGGGTTGGCTTTCTTCTCCACAACCCCTAAATAGCACTGTAAAGGAGATCAGGGTCTGAGGGACTACATTGCAGAGAAAGGATTGATTTCCTTTTGTTGGGTGTGTGTGGGTGTCCTAGAAGTTAGACTAGATCTGGTGTGGGTGTCCTTATCTCTTCCATGAGTTCACCAGCTTAACAGTTAACCTTTCCCAACTTCTGGATGGCCTGATAAACCCAACTTTGCTGGCTTGGTTGTATCTGTTGTTCTCCTGATAAACCCAACTGTGTTGGATTGGCTGAACTGTGTACCCTTGTGGTGTTGTTATCCTTGGATAGGTGTAAGCCTGCTAGTTCCTTATTCCATGTGGAGTCATGCCCAGCTCGAGGGTGGCAGCGTTGCTGAGAGACTAAAGAGCACATGGGCCTATGTTTGGGTGGAACATTGTAGTGACGTAGCTGGTTGCGAGACAGTTCATATAGGATAAGTATTCTTGACCAATTTGTTTGCAATCCTATTTAATGCTAATGAATTATGATGTTGGACATGTTCAATACTGAATTTTATGCGAATGAATGTTGTTTTTCTTCCGCTATGTATATGAATGATTATGTCTCGTAATATGTTTTATGTTTTTAAGTATCATGCTTCAAAATTATATGTATGTATGTTCATGTTCATGGGGATAGGTGCCTGGATGATTTGATGTATCGTAGCGTCCTCTTCACTGGTCAGAGGGTTGGGGACATTACAGTGTGGTATCAGAGCTTTGGTTGCAGCATGGGCCTGAATGGGCTAGGAAAGATCAGATAGCAGAGGTAGGTTGCCTTCTTCCCAGCAGCGATCAGGAAATTGTGGCAGGAAAATTCACAAAATTTTCTAAGTGCCAGAATGTTGGCTCATTGGAAAACTTAGTGACAAGTTCTTCCAATGCAGCAGAGCACTTAGTGGGAAGGCCACCCGACAGACGGTAATCGGAAGGGATTGTAAACCCACCATTGTAGATAGCTAGAGGACTATCCTTCCGATGGATAGATCCTCTGACCATCGACGCAGTAAATAAAGTTCAAAAATTTCTCTAAGTAACGAAATCATCGGCCATCAGAAGACATTAGTGGTTCATGCGCCCGCCGTTGCAGAAGCCTAGAGCACTAGTGTTCCGACGAGGAAAAGTTTTGACTGCCGATGCCAATGTGCTCCAGCTCATCGGTCGAAAATCATTAGCGTATTGGGCCACCGATCGGAAAGGGATCGAAGTTGATAAGCCACAGTTACGGCTGCTGATTGAACTACTCCACCGATGCACTAGTCCTTCCAGTCGTCGATGCTGAGGTGTTTAGTGAACAATAGTTTTAGGTTCATAACTACATTGGGGACAAACAATTTCTTGATCACTGATGAATAGAAGATAGTTGAGCCGATGAAGTGGCAAAAAGGAAGACTAAAGAGAAAAAATTTGAAATTTTTTCTTAGTCGTAGAATCATCGGCCATCGGCGATGGTTGGCTGATAACATCGTCGATGCTTAGATGATCTAGTTGCCGATGAGCTTGTTGAGGCCTAGAAATTCATAGGCAACAACAGAAAGGGATTCTCCCCATTCAACATTCCCAACTATCCCGTTGACTGTTTGGTATAGGGAATCCATCCGGTTTGCGGTTCGGCTACCGTAGGTCAAGTAACAGAAACAAAGGTTTTACCGGTTGCGGCCCGTTCCACCGTGTATATTTTTGTATTTTTGACTTAAGTATGATATGCATATGCCTACTTAACCATGTAGGGTGATTAGGATGCAAGGAGCAGTCACAATGTGATGCGCAGGTTCTTACCTCTCGTCTTAGGCTCACAAGCATCTAAATCACATGTGCAGAAATAAAACTAACTATCTATCTATATATCCCCGAGGAGAAAACTATAGATTATTTGTGAGTAATGTGTATTGTACATGCAATATAAAGAGAAACTATAGTTAGCTGATATTTCTTTCCACAATGCATGAATGATTAAAGATCTTTCAACAACCAGATAGCCAATTGTTTTATGAACCGCATACATTACTCATGGTGGTCATTCCACAAAATAAACCAAAAATCATTTAAACAAGAACATAGGTTCAAAGGGTTAGAACGATCTCACGGTTAATGGACAAAAACTAGAAAACAAAATAGTTCATATTTCAGCCATCCACAGCATAAAATTTGGACATTCCACCAATCTTTCTCCAATAGGAAAACCATATTTCTTCATTGCAAAGAGAAATAGTTCTTCTTACAATATCGCTTTCTAGTCTAACTGGGAAAAAGCATCTCCTTCCTTTAAGTCTTTTACATTTATACAAATGGGTGAGACTGTTGGGTTGCCCAAAGTGACCTTTGGGATTCCCAACCCCTCGTTTCCCAACGTTATACTTTTCTTAAATGTTTTACAAAAATAGTTACAAATTACAATAATGACCGATCCTTCATGAGGAGGGTCCCACTTGGGCATCTAGAAACTTCTTCCATGCTGCAGAATTAGAGGCAATGCCCTCAAATGCATAGGGTTCCAAAAACTGAATGTTGATTTCAAATTTTTCGGCCTGGTTCCTTATAGCCTCCACTCGGGCTAAGCTTAACCGAAGCTAGTCTTCCAAAAGCTGCACACTAACGGCCGAATGGCCTACTTCGTTTCTTAGAATCTGGTCATCAATGGCCTTAATGTGTTGCATTCTTGCTTCTTCATCCTGCTGTCTTTTCTACAACATCTCCACAAATGAAATTATGGTATGGAAAATCATCTAGCCTCTGCTCAGCTTCTACCTAGAACCGGTTGTATGTAATGAGGACTCTCCTAAAAAATTCCGTACAGGCTCTCTTTGTCTTCTTGAATGCCTTCTTGAAATCCTCTGTGGTGTTAATAGCAAATTCTATTAAGTCGTAATCCCGCTTGAGGGCTTGCTTATCTTTTTATGGAAGCTCTGTTGGATTTTCTTCATTTCTTTCTAACCTTGCCATTCTTCCAGTCAGGACCTCTAGGACGTCCTGCGATCTGTCCACAAAGTAAGATGCAGTTTCCAAGATCTCTTCCAATCAGCCATCGATCTGCAGCACTCTACATATCTCCTCTTCAACAGCAGTCTGTAGCTATAGCATCTTGGCTTTTTGGGCCAAGACATGCTCTTTGAATGGTTGGAGGTTAACCTGCTGCTCCCTTGCTTCTTCCAGAGCAGCTGTCAGAGAAGAAATCTGCTCTTGATGTTTCTCTTTCTGCTCTTCGGAGTGCATCTCACTGGTCTGTAAGATAATCTTTTGCTGCTCTTCTAGCTCTTCCACCTTCTCCTGCAGCCGTTCCTTTTCTATCTTCAGTTCTTGATATTCTTTCTGTATTTTCTCCAGGGATTCTTGTGTTGTTTATCTGACCTGTTTTTCTACTTGGAGGGCCTGCAATTCAGCCTTAGAATCCTTTATCTCCCTCTACATGTCTTCATACTTCCACTTCAGCCTATTGCTTTCTTCTCTTTCTTTCCTCAATGTATTTTTTAACTGAGCAAAGGACTTCTGGGACTGCTCCAAGTCAGTCATTACCTTACCCATGTTATCCTCTGAGGCATTGATTAGTGCAGCCCCGGCCCTCAGGGTGAATCTTGGATCTTGGTCTATTCCTAACATAACAACCATATCTGTTATCATTTTACCAGGCAGACCTTCTGCCTCAACTTTCCTCTCGGTTCTCTTTATTATCCTTTTTGTTGCTCGATCATAGAAAACAGTGTTGAATTCAGGGATTTCTTCTCCCTTTTTCTGAACAAAATGAACTAGCTTGAGGGTGGGGACCACAAGGTGTACTGGCAGCAGGCACTTGTGGGTCCCAAACTTCTGGGTTTTCCTTCTCCTGGGTCTGCCCTCCGGCTATCTTAGAAGATGACTATTCTGTCTCAGTCTATGTCAGCTTCAACCTCTCTGCTTCCTGCTTTTGTAGCTTCTCATCGAGCTTTCTCTTCGCTTCTTCAGCTGCTTCTCTAGCTGCTTCTTCTGCTTCTTTAGCTGCTTCCTGGGCTTTCTCAGCTGCTTCTTGGGCAGCTTTTCTTTTCCCTTCCTCTTCGCTATGCAGCCACCCTGCAGCTTCCTGTTCCAATCTTTGGGCTTCCTCTTTTCTTCTCTTTGCTTCTTCCTCAGCCTTAGCCTGTTCATCCCCCTTCCCACCTTTGGTGGTCATCTTTTTCTTGAATATTCTCTTCAGTGCTATCATGTTCGGGGCATTTCAGAAGACAGACTCTTCCCTATCAAAATGGTGGGTATACTCAAAATGCACCTTGTTTTCTTTACAATGTTCTGCAACTTTACCTTGGGAGTCATTTCTGTGATAGGGAATCTCACCAAAGTGGAACCTCTGCAACTCTTCTATGAATTCATCAGCTTGTTTCACCCTAGTGAACCTATAACTTCCTAGTTTGAAGGGAAAGGGAGGATAAGCAGTCTTCTTATGTTCGAATAGGAAGCTGCCTATTCCATCCAGGAACACTTGTCTGACTGCCTCCTTGTGGATAATGAAATCAGTTGCGTATTTGGGCAGTAGGGAAGGAGCTCTCGAACCTCCAAACATCCTGAAGTACATGCCATTTTCGGTCAAATAGTAGTCTGCATAATCCTCAATCACTTGCATTGCCCCTTCTAACATGCAATCACACTCCTTCAAGAAAATGAGTGTGTATAGAGGCATAAGGAGGTGTTCACATATTTCCCTGTAATGGCTATTATATTTATGTGCCCACAATGGTTTGTAAGCAGCATAGACAGGCATTCTTTCCCTGTCCCAGATGCACCTGAGAACAGGGAAAAGCTGGTTGCATAATATACAGTCTATAAGTATTGAACTCATATAAAATTCAGACCTTTTCTGGGCTTCTCCTCCCAAGGCTAAGGCCAAGCAAGCAGAGAGACTGTTTGAGACAAGGTTGGCCCAGTTGAAAATTGTCCCCTGGGTTGCAACATAAAAAATGATAGGTATCCATTCTAGTTTGAAAAACCTGCCATGAGCTCTTCCAAATATTCTGTTGAGCATCAAGGCGATGAATCTATATGGAGCTCTTAAACTTGCAGTATCATATTCTCCTATTACTCTGGTCCTGAAATGTTTTCCAGTCAACATCATTCTTTTCATGGTTTCTACCAAGTCCATTCTAATGTTGTTTAACCAGTCATCAGATAGGAACACTTGGTCTTCTGGCAAGTGGTAGGCCAGGGCAACATATCCGGGGTTGTATGCAGCATAGCCCTATTTGTTAACAACCTCCAGGATCATTGTTGTGACATCTGCCTGGGGCAGGATCCAACCGATTACTTCAGCGCACGGGAATAACTCGAGTCTGGTGGCAATCTTCATCAGTGAGGATCTTTCAATGTTTGCATATATGGACTCTTCTTCTAAGACCATGTCGGGAACCTCTCTTCAGGTGATCAGTCTATATATTTCCCCCCACTGGTATTCAGGTTCAATGCCAGAAATGCACTTCGTGTCCTTGTATATGTATTCTGTCTTAGTTACAACTTCTACTTCTGGCTCTTCCTCGACCACAGGGGCCTTCTTATTTTGTCTCTTTGACATGGTGAGCTCTTCCTGCCATAAAATTGTAACATTAAGCCCTTTTAGCTGAGTGGAAAACCTGTATACATCAATGTATAGTGTGCGGTTTCTTCTATGTTTTAACATGATAGCAATCAATCAATGAAGCAAGTATATGCATGTATAGACTGAAATGACCTGACCAATAGAATTATTAAACCCAATGGGCAGTGTTCAGTGACTTTGTTTATATCTATCATGATGGAAAACAAGTCATATACAGTAAAATGTGCAATCTACCACTGCTGTAGGATATTAAACAATTCTATCAATCATATTCAAGATGGCAATAAATCTACATTAATGTGCAACAAGTCTCGGCTCTCTGTGCACGCCAGGGTCGTTTCGCTATGCGGGAAATACAGTAGCTACATGGGTTTTATCAATGACGCCACACTTATGCACTTAGGGTCAACAAGCTAAGAGCAATGGTACACCTTCTTCCCTGACCCAGGTTCGACACTGATCATGAATTGGGTTGCGCGGGACTGCGTAGGCAGAAAGGATAGGGTTCGGGAAATATGAAAACCTCAACAAAGGGAAACCACCAAAATTATATAGAAAAACCATAAAACCCTCCCCCTACAAACCCGTCATCACACACAGGGTAGCTTGGTGCAGACGGCGTAACGGCCGCCTGCACCAAACCCCCATCCACTACACGCGAGGTTGCACACAAACGGCCGCGGTAAAAAAACTACTCCATAGTTAAAATGCCCCACCCCACAGCCTACTATGATACGTAATCCTTGAAATATATATGCAATTACGGGGTTGAGTAAACGGACGGGAAAACAAACCACCGTAGCAAGCATAACCACCAAATGCTCAACGGGAAGGGAAAGGAAAACGAAGCCTACCTAGCACTAATGTGTAACCGGCATGGAGAGGTCTTTCAGGCTCTGCGGTGGAGACACTTGGACTACATGTACCAGTAATGAGGGACCGTGCAAGCGCGACAGCATGATCTTGACAGCTTGCGACAGTCGAAACGACAGTTGAAAATAATAATAGAAAAATAACCCTTCGACCCCATATATATAGTCAACCACCATGGGCGTGCAAAAGATCGGACGTCTCAAAGTTTTCTAATCGGAGGTTGAAAGTATAACTGTAGAAATTCAGGCCAGCAATAGATTAATTTTACCCACAACAATTATCAATTGATCATGCAAAATTGCTAACAATGGAGACTGGATATGGAGCTGTAACACAAAATTATATTAATTGAGTGTACAATAGCCAAAACTATAATAACATAGGTTGCTGAATATATAGAATACATCAAGAGATCGAATGCATAAGGAGGCATCCAAAACTAGCATAAAGAAGGCTTACCCAAAATAGGCAAATCCCCCATAGGTGTAAAAAGCTGATCCCAAATCTATCATGAGGCTCACGAATTGGAAAGGGCGCATGGGCAAGCTAATGAGTGGTGGAATGGAAGCTCATACATGCTTTTGCATGGAGGAAAGAGTGGAGGATGAAAGGGGCAAAAAACAAGTTCACCTCACCTAGTCTTGCTTTCCTATGTGCCTTAAAACACTAAAAAAACAGTCAATAAAGAAGAAAAAGCAGAAGGACGCCTAGGAGGCCAGGAATAAAGCAGATTTGATTCCTAAGGCTTTCCCAAGTGCTACATGAGTCAAAGATGGCAAGTTTGACCTCTATGGATAGGAAATTAGCAACTTGCACATGGTGGGACTCATGAACTAGGCAAATAAGACAAAAATAAATGAATTAATGTCTAAGTGGGTAATACTATGGGTTTGATTATTCTAACACCTTCCCGTAAGCCTGACTTTATGAGTAATAAATCAAAATATAGGGCCTAGCAACAAGGCTTAGTCACCCTTTTACACATGTCCAAATAAACAAGGAAAGAGGCAAAACCAACTTGGGAAAATCCTCCCTTAAACATGGACTGTAAAACAAAATTGTAGAATCTTGTCTCCACTCATGCCTTTACAGCATGATCAGCAATCCCCAGTAGTGATTTGAGATTGCTGAAGGTATTCTCACAAAATGCTTTGGTGAAGATATCAGCTACTTGTTCTGAATATGAACAGAAGAGTAGGTGAATGGTGCCATCATGCACAAGCTCTCTGATGTAGTGCATGTGAATCTCAATGTGTTTGGTTCTCTGCTTCTGAATTGGATCTTTGCAGATTCGAATGGTACTCTAGTTATCACAGTATATGGTAGTTGAGTACTCAAGTTCAAAACCACACTCTCCAAGTAAACCCTGCAACCATAAACACTGAGTTGTTGCATTGACAACTCCTCTGTACTCAGCTTCTGTAGATGAGAGTGCAATGGCACTCTGTTTCTTGCTTAACTAGCTGAATGGCCCTTCTACAAGCATGAACACATAACCTGAAGTGGACTTTCTATCTGTGCTATCACCTGCCCAATCACTGTCAGTAAATCCAATCAAATCAAGATCAAATTTTGCTTTATAGAAGATCCCATGTGTCCTTGTTCCCTGAACAAAGTTAAGGATCCTTTTGGCTACTTTCCAATGGATCTCATGAGGCTGATCCATGAATCTAGAAGCCACACTTACTGCATAACAAAGATCAGGTCGAGTATGTGTCAAATACAATAAACATCCAATCAATTGTCTATACAGTGTATTGTTTACCATCGGTGGAGAATCATCTTCCTCCAGCTTCACTCCTGAAAGGAAAGGAGTTTTGCTTGCTTTGTAGTCCTGCATTCTGAATTTGATCAGCAAATCCAAGGCATACTTGGACTGGTGCACCTTTATTCCAGATTTGGTTTGAGCAATCTCAGGCCCTAGAAATTGACTTAAGAGCCCCAAATCTGTCATGGAGAAGGCTTGGTTCATAGCTCCTTTTAAGGAAGCAATCTCATCCTGTGAGATTCCTGTAATGAGGAGGTCATCAACATATAATACAATGATCATTAACGAACCATTAACAGACTTCAAATAGACATTCGGATCTGATTTGCACCGAACAAAATTTAGAGATAGCAAGAAGCTATCTATCTTGGCATACCAAGCCATGGGGGCTTGCTTTAGCCCATACAATGACTTTCTCAACCTGCACACAAGAGAAGGGTTAGTAGAAAAACCTTGAGGCTACTGCATATATATCTCCTTAGTGATATCTCCATTCAGAAAGGCACATTTTACATCCATGTGATGTACCTCCCATTGCCTTGAGGCTGCAATGGCTAGAGCTAGCCTGATGGAGTCCATTTTTTCCACTGGGGAAAAGGTCTCATTGTAATCAATGCCATGAACCTATGAGTAGCCTTTAGCTATCAATATAGCCTTGTACTTCAGTGGTGAACCATCAGCAGCAAATTTGGTCTTATAGACCCACTTACACTGTACTAGTTTTCTCCCTGGGGGAAGATCCACTAGCTCCCATGTGTTGCTCTTCTGGAGTGAGCTGAACTCCTCCTTCATGGAAGCTTGCCATCTTGGATCTCCTGCTGCTTCTTCATATGTTTGAGGATCAGACTCCACCATCAAATAGCATTTTTCAGCAAATATAGGATCCTTCATGCACATACCACTCTCAAATTGAGATCTAGTCCTCCTTGGGTCATTGGGATCCCCAGCTAGCTCGCCTGCTGCATGTAGTTTCTTGGCTGCCC
>LPNX010614113.1:0-30787 GCA_001517045.1 Pseudotsuga menziesii | reverse complement strand
GGGTGAGCTTGATGTGCCAGCAACTAGAGCATGAACTCTCTCTCTGTCATCGGAACTTGATCCCCCTTCTCTCTTCTTTGAGCTTTCTGGAAGGGAGATGCCATTCTTTTCCAGGAGATTGGTCAGCATATCAATCTGCTTTTTCATACAAGATCTTTCAGTGTGATTGCCCTTTGAACAGTATGAGCACTTGTTCATTTCACCTTTGTTTTTCTTCTTCTGGGTATTTTTCTTGGGACCTTGTTGATCCTCTGGAGACTGCTTCTTGTCTCTTCTTTGCTCAGGTGGCTTTTTAGCTTTCCTTTTGATTTTATCCACCTTCGAATCTCCAGCAATCAAAGCTTGATCTTTGGATGGTTTGATGGTGCCCATCATCACTAGCTTGTCTTGTTCTTGTGTGAGAGATTCCATCAAATCTGCAAGGCTAGGCATCTTCCAGGTTTGAGTTGTGAGTTTTTTGGCATAGAAGGTCGAAACAAAGACTGACTAGTCAGGTCCTAGCTTCGAGAGGATGGCCAATATGAGCTGATCATCTTTCTTTTCGATACCACACTGCTTCAACTGCAAAACTAGTGCTTTGAACTTGGAGAAATATAGCTGCAGGGATTCAAAGCTACTGGGACTCAGAGAAATCAGCTCATTTTCGATCTGATGTCCCCT
Organism: Pseudotsuga menziesii; assembly: GCA_001517045.1. Lineage (NCBI taxonomy): Eukaryota > Viridiplantae > Streptophyta > Pinopsida > Pinales > Pinaceae > Pseudotsuga > Pseudotsuga menziesii. The sequence goes on along the minus strand of LPNX010614113.1, from coordinate 30,127 downwards.
CATCTCATCTGTCTTTCCAAAAAGATCAGAAAGCTTCTCCCATACTTGATCCGGTGAATTTAATCCATCGAGATGGAAAAGGAGGTCTCGGGAAATACTGAGACATAGGAGGCCATAGGCCTCATCTCTCCGATTGTGCCATTTGATCTTCTCTGCAGCTGCATTGGGCTCTGCTTCTGTTGCCATAGTCAACCTGTAGAGGCCTTTTGCTCTCAACAGTATCTCCATCTCTGCTTTCCATTCAAAGAAATTGAAAGGAGTCAGGATATTTTTCTGTGATTGATCCATAGCTCTAGAAAATCTGTCCCGGCTGTCAGTAGAAGGCTCCCAGTCTTGATTTCGAACCTACAAAACAATTTTTGAAGGAGAGTAACAACCTACAATGGCTCTGATACCATGTAGAAATTCAGGCCAGCAATAGATTAATTTTACCCACAATAATTATCAATTGATCATGCAAAATTGCTAACAATGGAGACTGAATATGGCGCTGTAACACAAAATTATATTAACTGAGTGTACAATAGCCAACCCTGTAATAAAATAGGTTTCTGAATATATAGAATACATCAAGAGATCGAATGCATAAGGAGGCATCCAAAACTAGCATAAAGCAGGCTTACCCAAAATAGGCAAATCCCCCATAGGTGTAAAAAGCCGATCCCAAATCTGTCATGAGGATCATGAATTGGCAAGGGTGCATGGGAAAGCTAATGAGTGTTGGAATGGTAGCTCATACATGCTTTTGCATGGAGGAAAGAGTGGAGGATGAAAGGGGAAAAAAACAAGTTCACCTCACCTAGTCTTGCTTTCCTATGTGCCTTGAAACACTGAAAGAGCAGTCAATAAAGTAGAAAAAGCAGAAGGGCACCTAGGAGGCCAGGAATAAATTAGATTTGATTCCTAAGGATTTCCCAAGCGCTACATGAGTCAAAGATGGCAATTTTGACCTCTATGGATAGGCAATTAGCAACTTACACATGGTGGGACTCATGAACTAGGCAAATAAGACAAAAATAAATGAATTAATGTCTAAGTGGGTAATACTATGGGTTTGATTATTCTAACAATAACTCCCTCTGCAACGGTGGCAGGACAAAACATAAAACCATCCGCGGGGATAACCGTAACAGAACCTCGGAAGAAAAACCCCTTGGGACCATAGTGAAATGATAGCCGCAACGACGGAGCCACGAAAGATAAATCTATCCGAAATGGGAGAAAAGTTTAATCAGGAAAACAACGGATAGACATCGGAAGGCTAATGGCCTCAGCAGCCACAACGGCGGGAGACCGAGACTTACGGGGTCAACGAGGATACGTAAGCGGGAATCGGAAACCAACAGGAATTGGAAGAGTTAACGGTTTGCTGTCCGCAACGGCGGAGGAAATAATCATAAAAACTTTCGATGCAAAACTATAAAGCATCCGACGTAAAACAAAGAAATCAGAAAAACAATCGAATTCAAACCGAATATCCATCCGCAACGGCGGGAGAAGAAGTCACAATGGCTCCGATGCAAAACCAAAGGGCAGCAGATTAAAACCAATGTATCGAAAAGAAATTCAAAATCACGACTTGCTATTTTTCCGCAATGGCGGAGAAAGAAACGACAAATTCTTCCGATTCAAACCGAAAAACCAACCGATTAGACCAATCATATCGGGAGAAAAATTTAAGTTAAGACTCACTATTCGGCCGCAACGGCGGAAGCTTTAACCAAACAGGTCCCCGATTGAACAAAATGAAAGAGCATCCAAAGGCAGCGATAAAATCTGATCAAATATTAGATTGCTTCAGCATCAGAGGAGGAATTAAAACAAGCAGTAGATCAACCCAAGCCTTAGAAAAGTCCTTCTGAAAAGTTCTTAGACCAAATCAAAGAAGAGAATCACACTAATCCAAATAAAAGGAGGGTCCTAAAATTTTTTGGAATTTTGGGAAAATTGTTGCAGCTGCAACAATTGGCGACTACTTGGTGAACCCCAGATTTCTGAATTAACTCCTTCCCAGTGCAAGACTGTCCGAATAAAGTTGAAATCTTCTATATGTTTGTATTCCTAAGCTGGTCAACCTATGCATTTAAATCATTGAGAAGTAGTCCATTCTTTGGGAAATGGTAACATCAGAAATATTGCAAGTCTGAATAACTCTTTTGAGGCCTAATAAATGAGGTTCATTTTACCCGTCCTTAGGTAGTTTCAGGCTTGGACACCACAGGATTGTAACAGATAGCAAATGGCATTATCCTTTTGTTCCTTGTTCCCATGCCAATTGCACTTTGGTGCCATTTGAACTTTAGTTCTTGTGAGTCCTCCATTTTCCTTTCTTACTGAATTTTAATTCAGGATCCTCTATCCCATAGTGTCCTTTTGTGTGAGCGGTGTATTTCATGTTTCAGCTCACGGACGGAGAGGATCTTTTGGCAATTTAGTACTTATGCTTTTGATACTTTGCTTTGATATGTCTTGTTTCTTTTGAGGAGTTTTGACTCTTGATAGCTTTTAGCTTTTCTGAAACCATGGCATGGGATCATTTATATATGATATACTATTTACCTTGCTTCCTTTCCGTGGGTATTCCGCTGTCACCCCTTCAGATATTTAAGATGTGAAATGGATGGAGCCTCGAAATAGTATTCCAGACCTCTTTTACTTCTGAGTTATTTACAGGGGTTAAGTAAGACTTCAATGAATGCATGGCCAGTTAGGAACACTGCTACTAGAAGACATTCTATGTTTAAAGCCCAGTCTTTGCTCAAGATTTTAGTTAACTAAGAACCCTGATGTTTCCATTGCAACCAAAAGTTTTCCTCTTTATTCAAAACCAAAAGAAACGCTAACAAAGGAGTAAAATAAAACACCATCAAATAAAATAATAAAAAGAAAAAGCATCAAGTATTGAAAAAAAAACCACATCAATTTATTTATGTACAAAGCAAAAGAAAAGAAAATTTATTGCCCACTCCTGAAAATATTTAATCCTGGGAATTTAAGGGGTGGGCTAGAATTATAGACATGAGCTATCTATCCATGATCTAGCTGTGTTGTTTTTGAAACTGAACACATGTCTACAATTCTATAATCATCTCTTACAACATGAGGAAGTTGAAGGAGCCCAGGCTAAGTTTCAATCATAGAACTGGCCTTGCTTGAGGTATGATGTCTTAGCTTACACTCAGTCAGATAGTTTCCCAGGATAGAATCAACAGATTCATTTCCTTCCCCTAGCTTAGTGACAGTATACTTCATATAAGGCTCTCTCGAAATCTTAATCTTATTTGGGGTACCCTTGAGAGGCAATAATAGATGAGACCAATCCAAAGCAAAATAGCCTTTTAACCTGGCAGACCAATCTCTGTTCAGAATAAGCCCATATCCACTAGGTATGTCAGCCACAGTGATGTCGATAAATTGGCAAATTTTGTTGTTTGCAGACAAGCGAATGAGGACATTTTTCATTTCTCCCACTACTTTGACACCTGTGCTGCCTAATTGCGTTACTTCACAGAATGTGGACTCTGGATGTCCATCAATATTTTTGCAAATCTCCAGTGGCATAACATTCACCGCTGATCCAGAATCTACTAAGCAATTATGCACGTTATGATTTAGCATTTCTAGGGTCAAAAGAAAAGGTGGGGTATCAGCTTTCTCTTCCCAACCTGGTTCTATGTCTTCTTATCCTGGTTGGTTCTGAGTAGGTATGTCCTCTTCAAGCTCTTCGGTTTCATTAGAGTGTTCCTCACTAACACCTATCTGATCTTCCACGGGTTTGACAGTTTCAGTGATTGGCTTTGCCTCTTGGTTGAGGGTATTGGCTCTATGTGTTTTGTCCTCAAATTTCACTTCTACCTGTCTTTTGACATTCTCCTACAAATTTGTAATCTTCGAAATTATGGTATTGTCTTCAATTGTTAAACCCATGTCCTTCATTGTTGTAGTTGTGCATTCAGATTTAGGAGTACTATCCTCGGTATCAAACAGTGAGACACCATTCCATGAAAACATGTTATCTTGTTTCTCCATGATCTGGTTTTTCTTTTCCTCCTTACCACTGTCCTTACTCAATTGAGGGTCCAACAACTTATTCATTACCAATGTCATTGAACGTAACCATTGAGGACACTTCTTTTCAGAATGAGGTTGTTGGTGAAAGGTACAGAAATTATCCCCCCCCACTTCTGTTATGTTTATTGATGCCAAATGTGGTGGAGGGACCTGCCAGAGGTTGTTATCTTCTCTTTTCAGATAGCAGGTCTTATAAGTTTTCTGAATGTCCCTCCCTTTCTCCAGATCTATTATTATGTTGGATAGATTTTGCATCATTTTCAACATTCCTTGATAATCATGTGATTGTTCCTCTTTAGGTCTAGACAACAGTAACGTTCTTCTATTGGTAGTTTTATCTTCAGGTAAATTAGGATAATCTTCTACACTTTCCCTTTCAGCGTCTACCCTTTCAGCCTCTTCATAAGTCTCTACCAATGTAGGTTTTGCTTTCATCTTGGCAAACATGGCCAACTCAGGTCCTAGGGCTGAGGTATAATATTCAATTAAGACTTTGTCTGAGGGTCTGTCAGCTTCAGAAAAGTTCTTTAGGTATATTGAAAATCTTTGAGTGAAACTACGTACCTTCTCATTCTTCTCTTTCCTTAACAAACCAAGACCTTTCATCAATGAGGCATGTGTTTTTGGGGCTGTGTATTTAGTTCTAAAAACCCTTTCAAAAGTATTCCAATCAGGAATAGAGTTTGCAGGCAGAGAAAAATACCATGAAGCAGCTACCCCTTTCAAGGTATGAGGAAATAATCTATAGAAAACATCTTCATACTCCCCAGCCCTTAAACCTTCTACCGCCAAATAGAAACTTTGTAAGTGATCATCTACAGCAATCCTTTCCTCGGGGTCAAACTTAGGCAACAGCTTATCAAAAGCTTGAGGTAGGTTATGCAGTGAAGGTGTGAGGTTCAAAGGGGTTCTAGCTTTCCATGCTTGCAGAGGATTGGGCTGATTCACAATTACACCAGCCATAGGCATAAGTACAAGAACAAAGTCTGAGTAAAGAGTAATGTAGGGTGAGGACAGGATTTCTTAATTCAAAGGTATAACCGAAACCTGTAAGTACTTGGGTCAGGTCACAAGCTTCAAACATCTGTTGGTGGGGTACTCTTGGGAAAAATAAGTTTCCACGGCCAGCCATGCACTAGAGGCCCTCCTTCTAGTGCCAGAACTGTTGAGGCCTGGAAATTCGCAGGAAACAACAGAAAGGGATTCTCCCCAGTCAACGTTCCCAACTAGCCTGTTGACTGTTTGGTATAGGGAATCCGTCCGGTTTGCGGTCCGGCTACCGTAGGTCAAGTAACAGAAACAAAGGTTTTACCAGTTGCGGTCCGGTCCACCGTGTATATTTTTGTATTTTTGACTTAATTATGATATGCATATGCCTACTTAACCATGCAGGGTGATTAGGATGCAAGGAGAAGTCACAATGTGATGCGCAGGTTCTTACCTCTCATCTTAGGATCACAAGCATCTAAATCACATGTGCAGAAATAAAACTAACTATCTATCTATCTATCCCCGAGGAGCAAACTGTAGATTATTTGTGAGTAATGTGTATTGTACATGCAATATAAAGAGAAACTACAGTTAGCTGATATTTCTTTCCACAATGCATGAATGATTAAAGATCTTTCAACAACCAGATAGCCAATTGTTTTATGAACCGCATACATTACTCATGGTGGTCATTCCACAAAATAAACCAGAAATCATTTAAACAAGAACATAGGTTCAAAGGGTTAGAACGATCTCACGGTTAATGGACAAAAACTGGAAAACAAAATAGTTCATCTTTCAGCCATCCACAGCATAACATTTGGACATTCCACCAATCTTTCTCCAACAGGAAAACCATATTTCTTCATTGCAAAGAGAAATAGTTCTTCTTACAATATCGCTTTCTAGTCTAACTCGGAAAAAGCCTCTCCTCCCTCTAAGTCTTTTACATTTATACAAAAGGGTGAGACTGTTGGGCTTCCCAAAGTGACCTTTGGGATTCCCAACCCCTCGTTTCCCAACGTTATACTTTTCTTAAATGTTTTACAAAAATAGTTACAAATTACAATAATGATCGATCCTTCACGAGGAGGGTCCCACTTAGGCATCTAGAAACTTCTTCCATGCCGCAGCATTAGAGGCAATGCCCTCAAATGCGCAGGGTTCCAAAAAATAAATGTTGATTTCAAATTTTTCGGCTTGGTTCCTTATAGCCTCCACTCGGGATGTTCTTAAACGAAGCTGGTCTTCCAAAAGCTGCACACTAACGGTCGAATGGCCTACTTCGTTTCTCAGAATATGGTCATCAATGGCCTTAATGTGTTGCATTCTTGCTTCTTCATCCTGATGTCTTTTCTGCAACATCTCCACAAATGAATTGTGGTCTGGAAAATCATCTAGCCTCTGCTCGGCTTCTACCTGGCACCGGTTGTATGTAATGAGGACTCTCCTAAAAAATTTCGTACAGGCTCCCTTTGTCTTCTTAACTTCCTTCTTGAAATCCTCTGCAGTGTTAATAGAAAGTTCTATTAAGTTGTAATCCCACTTGAGGGCTTGCTTATCTTTTGATGGCAGCTTTGCTGGAGTTTCTTCATTGCTTTCCAACCTAGCCATTCTTGCAGTCAAGACCTCTAGGACATCCTGAGATCTGTCCACAAAGTAAGATGCAGTCTCCAAGATCTCTTCCAATCGGCCATCGATCTGCAGCACTCTACATCTCTCCTCTTCAACAGCAGCCTGTAGCTATAGCATCTTGGATTTTTGGGCCAAGACATGCTCTTTGAATGGCTGGAGGTTAACTCGCTGCTCCCTTGCTTCCTCCATAGTAGCTGTCAGAGAAGAAATCTGCTCTTGATGTTTCTCTTTCTTCTCTTCGAAGTGCATATCACTGGCCTGTAAGATAATCTTTTGCTGCTCTTCTAGCTCTTCCACCTTCTCCTGCAGCCGTTCCTTTTCCATCTTCAGTTCTTTATATTCTTTCTATATTTTCTCCAGGGATTCTTGTGTTGTTTCCCTGACGTGTTTTTCTACTTGGAGGGCCTGCAATTTAGCCTTAGAAGCCTTTATCTCCCTCTGCATGTATTCATACTTCCGCTTCAGCCTATTGCTTTCTTCTCTTTATTTCCTCAGTGTATTTTTTAACTGAGCAGAGGACTTCTGGGACTGCTCCAAGTCAGTCATTACCTTATCCATGTTATCCTCTGAGGCGTTGATTAGTGCAGCCCCAACCCTCAGGGTGAATCTTGGATCTTGGTCTGTTCCTAACATAACAGCTGTATCCGTTATCATTTTACCAGGCAGACCTTCCGCCTCAAATTTCCTCTCTGTTCTCTTTATTATCCTTTTTGTTGCTTGATCATAGAAAAAAGTGTTGAAGTCAGGGATTTCTTCTCCCTTTTTCTAAACAAAATGAACTAGCTTGAGGGTGGGGACCACAGGTGTGCTGGCAGTAGGCACTTGTGGGTCCCTAACTTCTGGGTTTTCCTTCTCCTGGGTCTTCCCTCAGGCTATCTCAGAAGCTGACTGTTCTGTCTCAGTCCGTGTCAGCTTCAACCTCTCTGCTTCCTCCTTTTGTAGCTCCTCATTGAGATTTCTCTTCTCTTCTTCAGCTACTTCTCTAGCTTCTTCTTCTACTTCTTTAGATGCTTCCTGGGCTTTCTCAGCTGCTTCTTGGGTAGCTTTTCTTTTCCCTTCCTCTTCGCTGTGCAGCCACCCTGTAGCTTCCTGTGCCAATCTCTGGGCTTCCTCTTTTCTTCTCTTTTCTTCTTCCTCAGCCTTAGCCTATTCATCCCCCTTCCCACCTTTGGTGGTGATATTTTTCTTGAATCTTCTCTTCAGTGTTGTCATGTTCGGGGAATTTCGGAAGACAGACTCTTCCCTATCAAAATGGTGGGTATACTCAAAATGCACCTTGTTTTCTTTACAATGTTCCGCAACTTTACCTTGGGATTCATTTCTGTGATAGGGCATCTCGCCAAAGTGGAACCTCTGCAGCTCTTCTACGAATTCATCAGCTTGTTTCACCCTAGTGAACCTGTAACTTCCTAGTTTGAAGGGAAAGGGAGGATAAGCAGTCTTCTTATGTTCGAACAGGAAGCTGCCTATTCCATCCAAGAACACTTGTCTGACTACCTCCTTGTGGATAATGAAATCAGCTGTGTATTTGGGCAGCAGGGAAGGAGCTCTCAAACCTCCAAACATCCTGAAGTACATGCCATTTTCGGTCAAATAGTAGTCTACATAATCCTCAATCACTTGCATTGCCCCTTCTGACATGCAATCACACTCCTTTAGGAAAATGAGTGTGTATAGAGGCATAAGGAGGTGTTCACAGATTTCCCTGTAATGGCTATGATATTTATGTGCCCACAATGGTTTGTAAGCAGCATACACAGGAATTATTTCCCTGTCCTAGATGCACCTGAGACCAGGGAAAGGCTGGTTGCATAATATACAGTCTATAAGTATTGAACTCATATAAAATTCAGACCTTTTCTGGGCCTCTCCTCCCAAGGTTGAGGCCAAGAAAGCAGAGAGACTGTTTGAGACAAGGTTGGCCCAGTTGAAAATTGTCCCCTGGGTTGCAACATAAAAAATGATAGGTATCCATTCTAGTTTGAAAAACCTGCCATGAGCTCTTCCAAATATTCTGTTGAGCATCAAGGCTATGAATCTGTATGGAGCTCTTAAACTTGCAATATCATATTCTCCTGTTACTCTGGTCCTGAAATGTTTTCCAGTCAACATCATTCTTTTCATGGTTTCTACCAAGTCCATTCTAATGTTGTTTAACCAGTCATCAGATAGGAACACTTGGGCTTCTGGCAAGTGGTAGGCCAGGGAAACATATCCGGGGCTGTATGCAGCATAGCCCTGTTTGTTAACATCCTCCAGGATCATTGTTGTGACATCTGCGCAGGGCAGGATCCAACCGATTACTTCAGCGCACGGGAATAACTAGGGTCTGGTGGCGATCTTTATCAATGAGGATCTTTCAATGTTTGCATATATGGACTCTTCTTCTAAGACCATGTTGGGAACTTCTCTTTAGGTGATCAGTCTATAGATTTCCCCCCACTGGTATTCAGGTTCAATGCCAGAAATGCACTTCGTGTCCTCGTATATGTATTATGTCTTAGTTACAACTTCTACTTCTGGCTCTTCCTCGACCATAGGGGCCTTATTCTTTTGTCTCTTTGACATGGTGAGCTATTCTTGCCATAAAATTGTAACATTAATCCCTTTTGGATGAGTGGCAAACCTGTATACATCAATGTACAGTGTGCGGTTTCTTCTATGTTTTAACATGATAGCAATCAATCAATGAAGCAAGTATATGCATGTATAGACTGAAATGACCTAACCAACAGAATTATTAAACCCAATGGGTAGTGTTCAGTGACTTTGTTTATATCTAGCATGATGGAAAACAAGTCATATACAGTAAAATGTGCAATCTACCACTGCTGTAGGATATTAAACAATTCTATCAATCATATTCAAGACAGCAATAAATCTACATTAATGTGCAACAAGTCTCGACTCTCTGTACACTCCAGGGTCGTTTCATTGTGCGGGAAATATAGTAGCTACGCGGGTTTTATCAATGACACCATCTTTACGCACTTAGGGTCAACAAGCTAAGAGCAATGGTACACCTTCTTCCCCGGCCTAGGTTCGACACTGATCACGAATTGGGTTGCGCAGGACTGCGTAGGCAGAAATGCTAGGGTTCAGGAAATATGAAAACCTCAACAAAGGGAAACCACAAAACCCTCCCCCTACAAACCCATCATCACACACAGGGTAGCTTGGTGTAGACGGCGTAACGGCCGCTTGCACCAAACCCCCATCCACTACGCGTGAGGTTGCACACAAACAACCACGGTAAAAAAACTAATCCGCAGTTAAAATGCCCCACCCCACGACCTACTATGATACGCAATCCTCAAAATATATATGCAATTACGGGGTTGAGTAAACGAACGGGAAAACAAACCACCATAGCAAGCATAACCACCAAACACTCAACGGGAAGGGAAAGGAAAACGAAGCCTACCTGGCACTGATGTGTAACCGACGTGGAGAGGTCTGTCAAGCTCTGCGATGGAGACACCTGGACTGTGTGTACCGGGAACGAGGGACCGGGTGAGCGCGACAGCACGATCTTGACAGCTTGCGACAGTCGAAATGACAGTTGAAAATAATAATAGAAAAATAACCCTTCGACCCCATATATATAGTCAACCACCACGGGCGCACAAAAGATCGGACGTCGAAAAGTTTTCTAATCGGAGGTTGAAAGTATAACTCCCTCCGCAATGACGGCAGGCCAAAACATAAAACCGTCCGCGGGGATAACCGTAACGGAACCTCGAAATAAAAACCCCTCGGGACCATAATGAAATGATAGCCGCAACGGCGGAGCCGCGAAAGATAAATCTATCCGAAATGGGAGAAAAGTTGAATCGGGAAACCAATGGCTAGACATTGGAAGGCTAATGACCTCGGCAGCTACAACGGGGGAAGTGAAATATCTTTCGTATCCGCAATGGTGGGAGCCCGAGACTTATGGGGTCAACGAGGATACATAAGCGGGAATCAGAAATCAACAGGAATCAGAAGAGTTAACGGTTTGTTGTGCGCAACGGCGAAGGAAATAATCATAAAAACTTCCGATGCAAAACCAAAAAGCATCCGACGTAAAACAAAGAAATCAGAAAAACAATAGAAGTCAAACCAAATATCCATACGCAATGGTGGGAGAAGAAGTCACAATGGCTCCGATGCAAAACCAAAGGGCAGCCGATTAAAACCAATGTATCAGAAAGAAAGTCAAAATCATGACTTGCTATTTTTCTGCAACGGTGGAGAAAGAAACGACAAATTCTTCCAATTCAAACCAAAAAACCAGCCGATTAGACCAATCATATCGGGAGAAAAATTTAAGTTAAGACTCACTATTTGGCCGCAACGGCGAAAGCTTTAACCAAACAGGTCCTCGATTGAACAAACTGAAAGTGCATCCAAAGGCAGCGATAAAGTCTGATCAAATATTAGATTACTTCAGCATCAGAGGAGGAATTAAAACAAGCAGTAGATCAACCCAAGCCTTAGAAAAGTCCTTCTGAAAAGTTCTTAGACCAAATCAAAGAAGAGAATCACACTAATCCAAATAAAAGGAGGGTCCTAATTTTTTTTGGAATTTTGGGAAAATTGTTGCAGTTGCAACAGAGCTACATCGAATAAAGTCAGTTGATCAAACATCCATCGTTGCGGTTGATTAATATACTATTCCACCGATGGACATTGTTCTGATCGTCGATAGACCCATGGCTACGGAAGGCATAGAAATATCGTGGGCCATCTTTGCGGCCACATAAAGAACTAATCACCCGATGAGCATCCGAGCACCGATGCCGCAAAATACTAGTCGCTCCAACCACCGACAAAGTTGTGAGCTGTGGAACACATAGGAAGATTGTGGGCCACCATTGCAGAAGCTGAAAGGAATAACCGTCTAATGTGTAGGGAACCCGGCCACCGACGCAGCAGTTAGGGGGACGAAATTAGACCTATGAATCGTCAATAAAACTCGGAACAGTAGACCACTGTAGGGTCGATACAGCGGAAGGGAAAAGACAAGCGACCCATCGATACAGCAGAGAAAGTTAAAGGTTTCAACTGCCGAAACGCTAGGAGATTAGTAAGGAGAAGATCTGATCAGAAGGAAACTTTGAAGAGTATAAATTCATCAGAAAATTTTTGACGATCAAACTGCTGATGAACTAGGTGTTTTGACCACCGAAGTATTGAAAAGATAGCTGGGAAGAGGTCCGATTGGGCCTAAGGAAATTGGGGTTTTCGAGATAATTTCTCAGTGATTTTTCAAGCAGTTTTCAACTACCTTTCAGTAGGCTTTCAGCAGATTTCAGTAGACTGTAAGTGGTCACAGGGCTGAAAAAGAAGAGGGAAAAAATTTGTGTTTTAAGCAATATTGTGTTTTATGAATTTCCAAAAGAGGAAGGTAAGTAGTTTTGATTTATATTAATGATATGCGTCTAACAGCTTGTTACTAACACATTGCAGAGTTATAGACAACTTCCAAGAGCAGTACTCCAGAAAGAACAGTGTGGTAAAGCAAGAGGTGGTTCAGTCATGAGAACCCATGATGGATATGATGCTCAGGATTCTTACGAGCATGCAGGAGATGCCATGGGAGAAAATGTTCGTAATGGAAATGATGACATAGATTCTAATGGAAGGAGATTCCAAGAGACATCGTCTGAGGTTGTAGCCACCATAAGAATATTGATTAAATCCTAGGAAGAGCAGCATCAGTTGAATGCTACCATGTTGCAGAGTTTGACAGACTTGTAGAGAAAGATAGATTCTGGAAGAGGTACATCAAGACCAGAAGGTAGTAAGAGCAGCACTAGGAGAAGAAGAAGGAATTCCAGTGGATCATCTAACTCTGAAGAATCCAGTGGAGATACAAGTTCATCCTCTCATAAAAGGAAAAGAAGAAGGCACCATAGGGATCACTCTCGAGGTGAATTTAGAAAAGCTAAACCTCCTACATTTGATGGTGAGATAAAGACAGGACAAGAAGCTGAAGCTTGGCTTCTTGGGATAAAGAAGTACTTTCAAGTGCAAGATTATTCAGGAAACATGAAGGCAAGAGTTGCCATATTCAATCTGAATGGATGAGCATCCATTTGGTGGGAACACTTCAAGCAAGTAAAAAGGATCAATGAAAGGAAACTGAAGTGGAAACAGTTCAAGAAGTATTTCAGGCAGAAATACCTTTCTGACAGGTATTATGATGACAAGATCAAGGAGTTCCATGAGCTAAGATTGGGACAGCAGACCATGGATGAATATGCAAATAAATTCTTGGAATTATTGAGGCATGTCTGGTACATTAGAGATGAAAAAGTGAAGATTCAGCGGTTTCTGAGTGGATTGCCTCAAGCCTACAAAGATAGAATCGAGTTTTATGAACCTAGGAACCTTGAACAAGCAATAAGGAAGGCTAAGTCTTGCTATGAACAAAGAAAAGGTAAACCTGATTACCATAAGGCATGGAACGACAAGAAGAATGAGAAGTTTGACCAAAGAAGGAAAGGTTTCAAACCTTCTAGATTTAGGAATCAGCAAAAGCAGCCATCCCAAGCTGCGAGTAATCCAGTTGGAGTGACAGGTGGAAATCCTAAGGAGCCACATCAAAATAAAGGTCCACTCAAATGTTGGAAATGTGAAGGACCTCACTTGCGCAGATATTGTCCACTTGAGAATGAAAGAGCAAGGCCCACTTATAACATTCAGGAAGTAGAAACAATGGGTCAAGTAGCAAGGGCAGTCCCTAGAATTTATGCAGCACTGGAGGACCTCCAGGTAGATCACCAGTCAGTTGTGGTTGAAGTTGCAGGTAATATTGTTGAACAATCTATTTTTATTTTGACTGACCCTGGTTCTACTCACAGTTATATCACTACTAGGGTAGTGGAGATTTGTTCTTTTAAGGTAAATCATAGAAAACCTTGGTTAGTTTAGCTAGCCACTAGGACTAAGAGAAAGGTCAATGAAGTGGTAGAGAAATGTCCATTGGTTATGAATGGATTGATCACCTGTGTGGATATGAATGTTCTACCACTTGGTTCCTATGATGTTCTCATTGGAATGGATTGGTTAGAATTTCACAGAGTGAAGCTTGATTGTTATAACAAGTCTTTTGAATGCATGGATGAAGAAGGAAACCCATTAGTAGTGAAAGGTATTCCGAAGGTAATTTTAGTAAGGCAGGTTTCAGCAATGTAGTTGAAGAAGTTCTATAGGAAATATTTCCAGTTGTATGCAGCTCATATTCTGGAACCAACAGGAGATGAAACTCCTACGTTGGAGGACTATCAGGTGTTACAGGAATTTAAGGATGTGTTCCTTGATGAGATTCTAGGGCTTCCTCCAAAGAGGGACATTGATTTCACAATTGAACTTGTGCCAGGAGCAGCACCAGTGTCCAAGACACCCTACAGGATGAGTACACCAGATATGCTAGAGTTGAAGATGCAACTACAAGAGTTGTTGGAAAAGAAGTATATCCGGCCGAGTGTGTCTCCTTGGGGAGCACCGGTTATATTTGTGAAAATGAAAGATGGTACACTCATGTTATGTATTGATTACAGAAAGTTGAACAAGGTTACTATGAAGAATAAATATCCTTTTCCTAGGATTGATGACCTCTTTGATCAAATGAGAGGAGAAAAGGTGTTTTCCAAGATTGACTTGAGGTCTGGTTACCATCAGGTGAGGATCAAGGACAAAGACATTCATAAGATAGCCTTCAGGACAAGGTATGGACATTATGAGTTTGTAGTGGTAGCATTTGGTCTCACAAATGCATTGGCTACATTTATGTGCCTTATGAACAGTGTCTTTAGCAAGTATTTGGACAAGTTTGTTCTTGTTTTCCTTGATGAAATTCTTGTTTATTCTAAGAATGAGGAATAGCACGAAGAGCATTTGAGATTGACATTGCAATTGCTCAGGGAACATCAGTTGTATGCAAAACTGAGCAAGTGTGACTTCTATAGAGATAGAATTCAGTATTTGGGTCACATTATCTTAGGAGGTATATCAGTAGACCATGAGAATATTGAAGCCATTATGAATTGGCCTACTCCAAGAAATGTGACGGATGTAAGATCTTTTATGGGACTTGCAGAATACTATAGGAGATTCATTGAAGGATTTTCCAAGGTTGAACATGCCATCACTTCTTTGCAAAATAAGGGGATGAAGTTCGAATGGACTTCGAAGTGTGAAGAAAGCTTCCAACAGTTGAAGAATATTCTCACCAGTGCACCATTCTTAAAAGTTGCAGATCCAGAAAAGTATTTTGTGGTATGTACCAATGCATGGGGACAAGGGCTTGGAGGAGTCCTTACGCAGGACAACCACGTGATATGTTATGAATTAAGAAAGATGAGGGAGCATGAGAAGAACTATGCCACTCATGATTTAGAGCTTGCAGCCATAGTACATTCTCTCAAGATGTGGAGACATTACTTGATGAGTAGAAGATTTGAGCTCAGGACAGACGACTGTGGTCTGAAGTATTTGTTTGATCAGCCTACTCTGAATGCTAGGTAAGCAAGATGGATGGAGTTTTTATGTGAGTTGGATTTAGAAATAAAGCACATAAAAGGAAAAGAAAACAAGGTAGCTGATGCACTCAATAGGAAGGTACAGGAAATGCATGTGGCATCTCTTAGTATTTTCCAATCAGATTTGAGGCAGCAAATTGTTAATCATGTTGCTGGAGATGAATTGTATGAGCAGGTAAAAGACAAATTGCAGCAGCAAAGTCTTGAGAAGAAGTATGAAGGATATAAATTGGAAGGATATGGACTTCTCACTTACAAAGGTAGAATTTATATTTCGAATGTAGTGAATTTGAGGAGAGTTGTTATGGATGAAATTCATCAAACTCCGTATTCTGGTCACCTAGGATACCAGAAGACAATTGCTACCACTAGAAAGTAGTACTTTTGGCCAAGAATGAAAAAGGACATGGATGAATACATTTCAAGGTGCATGAAATGTCAACAAGTAAAGGTTGAGCATCAACATCCAGTAGGCTTGTTGCAGCATTTTCAAGTTCCGGAATGGAAATGGGAAGTTATTTCTATGGATTTTATTATAGGATTGCCGATGACTTGGAGACAACATGATTCCATCATGGTTGTGGTAGACAAGTTGACAAAAGCAGCACATTTTATACTAGTGAATTCTATGCATAAGATTGATGACATTGCAAAGATTTCCATGAAGGACATTTTCAAATTGCATGGATTACCGAAGGCAATAGTTTCAGACAGAGATGTCAAGTTCACTTCCAATTTTTGGAAGGGGTTGTTTGCAGATTTGGGTACAAAGTTAAACTTTAGCACTGCCTACCATCCTTAGACATATGGGAAGATAGAAAGAGTTAATCAGGTGCTTGAAGATATGCCTCGCATGTATGTGATGGACAAACCGACCAAGTGGGAAGATTACTTACACTTGGTAGAGTTTGCTTACAACAATGGAAAGCAGGCATCCTTGGGGATGAGTCTATATGAAGCTTTGTATGGAAGAAGGTGCAGGACACCAATGAATTGGGATAACCTAGTGAACAAAGTTGTGCTTGGATCAGAATTGCTTAAGGAAATGGAGCAAGAGGTTGTAAATATCAGGCATAATTTGAAAGCAGCACAAGACATACAAAAAATCTATGCATATAAGCATAGGATGAATAGAGAGTTTAGTGTCGGGTACCTCAAAGTGAAAGCAAAGAAAAGTTCCTTGAATCTTGGAAGTTGTGCCAATCTATCACCTAGATATTGTGGGCCATTTGAAGTGCTTGAAAGAATAGGGCCAGTTGCATATAGACTTGCATTTCCTGCTAGTACTAGAGCTCATAATGTTTTTCATGTTTCTTTGTTTAAGAAATATGTACATGATCCTAACCATGTG
Source organism: Pseudotsuga menziesii (assembly GCA_001517045.1). Classification (NCBI taxonomy): domain Eukaryota; kingdom Viridiplantae; phylum Streptophyta; class Pinopsida; order Pinales; family Pinaceae; genus Pseudotsuga; species Pseudotsuga menziesii. The sequence continues at coordinate 13,549 of LPNX010614113.1, read as the reverse complement.
ATAAATTGGGATGTGATTCAGGTGGAACCCAAGGGAGAGTTCTGAATCGAGCCAATGCGTATCCTCGATAGGAAGGTCACAATGCTCCAAAACCGAGCCATAGGGTAGGTAAAGGTGTAATGGGAGCATTATGGACCTAAAGAGGCTACGTGGGAGCTAGAGGATGCCATGCGATTGCTACATCCATTTTTGTTCAATCCTGTGGAACACTAAGGTGGTACCAATGTGGCATTTTGTTCAAATTTTTTAAATCACCGAGGACAGTGCTATTGAAGGGGGAGTGGAATATGACATCCCCGGTTTTGACCCCGATGCACTAAATATACAAGATATATATATATATATATATATATATATTGTATTTAATCATGGTGTGGAGCTAAAGGCCAAGGCCCCACCATCGATTTGGCTATGTTATGTTCAGATTCGAATTGTCACCGATGGTATATCAGGACTTGCAGCATACATATTAAATTGTGGCATCATGTAAATGTGCATTTTAATTAAATAAATCCGACCAGCTATGTTCACTGCAAACAAATTGAAAAGGGCATGATTTCTAAGGATAAGGAGGGGGATGTTAAACCTTGAGCCTATGGAGGAAAAGCCATGTGTCACCACCCTGTTTGTTTTGATCACCTTCCCTTGTCTTATCCAACCACCACTTTAATGTTCTGCTGAGTAGTTGAGGCAATTATTGCTGGGGAGTGGAAAGTGGCAGGGCTGTTAGTCTTTTCCACATGCTCACTCCACTAGCCATCTCTCCACCTTCATGTGGGTAAGGGAAACACCACTATGCCACTCTCTCGTTATTTCTATTCACTCTCACATAGGGATGTGTTGTTCTGTTCACCTTCTCATGTGCAGGGGGTTTGGATGGTCTTCCTCACGTAGCGCTAGGATAAGAAGGGGTGTGATTTCTTATTTGGGGTTTTTTTTCGTTCTCCTCTTCCTCACCGACTGTCAGCCTGGAGATTGGTTCTTCCTCTTGCTCACGCAGAAAGTCTATGTTTTGACTCCACCATTGTCGGACTGTGGAAGGTTTCCATGGTTTTTCACTGTGGGATTTTTTTCGTGGTTCTTTGGTGATATGTCTTCCTCTTGTATATGCTAAGGATTGGTTTCCTACCCGCGTCCTATTGTAGCTGTCCAGAGATGTCATTATTGATCATGGACTGTGGTTTTCTCTTGTGGTTCATTGGCTTTTGTTTCCCACGTTAGTTGGCTGAGTTTCCCTTGTGATTTGGGTTACTGTAGATTGTTGTGGAATCATTTTGGCCATGATAGGGCCAAGAACGATTCAGGTTTTGTTTCCCCTGTCCAAGCTATGAAGTGCTTGTTTTGCTACGTGAATGCAGAGGTTGGTCTTCAGACTGCATGGGAGTGGTGATGAGGGCCTGATCTGCTTGAAAAACCTAGTGCATTTGGGAACCACACAGACATAGCTAATGGGCTGGCTTTCTTCTCCACAACCCCTAAATAGCACTGGAAGGGAGATCAGGGTCTGAGGGACTGCATTGCAGAGAAAGGACTGATTTCCTTGTGTTGGGTGTGTGTGGGTGTCCTAGAAGTCAGACTACATCTGGTGTGGGTGTCCTTAACTCTTCCATGAGTTCACTAGCTTAGAAGTTAGCCTTTCCCATCTCCTGGATGGTCTAATAAACCCAACTTTGCTAGCTTAGTTGTATTCGTTGTTCGCATGATAAACCCAACTGTGTTTGCTTGGCTAAATTGTGTACCCTTGTGGTGTTGTTATCCTTGGCTAGGTGTAAGCCTACTAATTTCTTATTCCTTGGGGAATCATGCCCGACTCGGGGGTGGCAGCATTGCTGAGAGACTAAAGAGCATGCAGGCCTATGGTTGGGTGGAACGTTGCAGTGATGTAGCTGGTTGTGGGATAGTTAATATAAGATAAGTATTCTTGACCAATCTATTTGCAATCCTATTTAATGCTAATGAATTATGATGTTGGACATGTTAAATACTGAATTGTATCCGAATGAATGTTGTTTTGCTTCTGCTATGTATATGAATGATTATGCCTCGTAATGTTTTATGTTTTTAATTATCATGCTTCAGCATTATATGTATGTATGTTCATGTTCATGGGGCTAGGTGCCCGGATGATTTGATTTATGGTAGCGTCATCTTCGCCGGTCGGAGGGTCAGGGACGTTACAAGGGATAAGGTTTGCCATGAATCTTTTGATCTAGAAGCTTCGTGAAGTCTCTCTTTTTCACTTTTTAACAAGGGCACCGCTGCTGCTCCTTGATGACAAAGCGATGCTGGGGAAGAACTTCTCTTCAAACAAAGAGAAAAGGAGGTGCCACCGCATGTCTTCAACACAACTCAGGTGACGCTGAAGAAGGTACCTCTCCTAAGATTAAGGGTAGAAGTGGTGCTAGGTTTTTATGTGCAAGTTTGACATCTGGATCAAGGTTTTCACTTCAAGATTTGGGAATGAGGGAAAACATTGATGTTTAGGATCTTATCACATGATGATGACGACATTTCGGTGTAACACATAGTTACTCAATGGATCTTGTTGCTACAATAATTTAACATCACCATTATTGATAAGTCGGGGAAAGAAAATATGGTTGCATACTTTCTTTCTCGACTCACTCATGATGATGATAATGTTCCTATATATGATAATTTTCTTGAAAAACATATGTTTTTTGTTTCTGTTAAAGTTCCATGGTTTTTGCAGACATATCCAACTATTTAGTCACAGGTAAGGTACCACTTCATTCCATCACATGAAAAGCAAAAAATCATCCAACAAAGTGCTAATTACTCATGGGAAGGTAATGATCTTTTCCGCACTAGTCCAGATCTAATTATTAGAAAATGTGTGAGAGAATATGATATGTATGATATCCTTCAATCCTATCATGATGGGTCGTGTGGAGGTCATTTTTTAAGATAATCGTACAACATACAAAGTGTTACACCAAGGATACTACTAGCCCACTCTGTTCAAGGATGTTGGAAAAATATGTAAAGGGTTGTGTTAGTTGTCAACAGATGGGAAGACCCACAACTGTTGATGAAATTCCCTTACAACCTCGGGTAATGATAAAACTATTTGAAAAGTGGGATTTAGAGTTTTTTGGACCAATCTCACTTATGTCATGGAAAAATAAATTCATATTAGTCTGTACTGATTATGTGACCAAATGGGTAGAAGCAAAATCTCTTCTTAGGGCCACTGAAAAATTGATCATAGAATTTATTTATGAATAAATGTTTATTCGTTTTGGTGTTCCCCATGATATTGTGACTGGAAATGGAGCACAGTTTGTTTCCAAATCAATGAAAGAATTGACTGAGAAACATGGAATTAAACATTGCAAGTCTTCTCCATACCACCCCCAAGTAAATGGTCTGGTAGAATCAACAAATAAAGTGCTAGAATCCATCCTCGCCAAGACTATACAAATAGTTCATAAGGACTAGGAAGATAGACTTCCTAAATCCTTATGGGCTTAAAGGACTACATGGAGGAATACCACATGCCATACTCATATGCTCTTGTTTATGGGAAACAAGTTTATCTTCCTATAGAATTCCAGGTGAAAACCTTTCGGACTATTGCACAGTTAGGCCTAAACTTGGATGAGGCACAAAAACAAAGGCTAAAGCAATTAAATGAACTAGATGAGATTAGACAAGATAATGTTCAGAGAATTGTTTTAATTCAAAATCAAAGGACTAAATGGCAGAAAAGTTTTTGAAGTGAAAAATTTTTCAGGAAGGTGACTCGGCTCTACTATTTGACTCAAGATTTAAAACATTTAAAGGTAAACTTACAACCAGATGGACGAGACCATATGAAGTCGTAACTTCTTTTTATAATGGTTCTGTAAAAGTAAAAACAATTGATGATGAACAGGTTACATTTGTGGTAAATGGACACCAATTTAAGGCATACCATAAACCTATTTCTAAGCAGGAGTCCATTCATGATTTGACTCACCAATCTGAATTGGAGTTGGTGGGTGAAGAAGCAAATTCCTCACCTCCATCCTCCTAAATACTATTTGATTGAAGTTTTTGTATATATGTACAGGAGTGTGCTTTTTATTTTACTTATTAGGTTTCCTTTAAATCTTGTAGGTGTTTTCTATTTACAAGAACAACTCAAAGTATTTAAAAAGGGAATTTTTTGTTTCCTTTGTTGCTTTATAAAAGGATGATTTTTCTATAAAGGATTTTATGGAACTTTCCTAATTTGATTAAATTTATGAAAGATACTCAAAATATGTTTGTTGTTTGTGCCGAGTTGTTGAATTTCTATATTAAGAAAAAGCTGAAAGGAAAATGCTTTTATCATATATGAGGAGACCTATTGTTTTTATTTATTTGTTTTATATAGACTTATTTTTCTTTGTTTATACAAATTTTCTACAATTTAGCTTTGTCTTTGTTAGCTACTTTAAAACTCAATAAGATTCATTTATGGAAACCATAGCATACTAGTACACTTTGAATTGGCTTTACACTTGATTAAACAAACATTTTTACAAGTAGTAGTAGGTGAATACATTGAATTACTATTCCAGAAGACATCACAATAAGCTTATAGGAAGATGGTTGTTAAGACTGAAGAATATTTTGGTTATTATCCATTGGATTTAATTTTACTTATAAATAATTATAACTATCTCATGGTATTGAGTTAGTATCATCACAAGAGTTAGGTGTTCATGCAAACAAACCTTTATAAGCATTTTTCAAGGAAAATATTCCAACCCAATACCATCCCACTCCTAGAAAGGTTTTCAGAGATGCTCCCCCATTCATCCCTGGGGAAGAAATTTATAAATCCTATATTTATGGTGAACTTGGGACAAGATACTATATGGTAGAAAAAGGGTGTAAGAGGTTAACCCATCTGGATACTGAACAGGTCTACTGGAAGTGGGTACCGACCTATGGTATGACTAGGAAAAACCATCTGGCTATTGAACAGGTCTGTTTGCAATGGGGCATTCTTTCTGGGGAAGAGATTTCTTGGATATTACAGTTACGCCATCAAATTACTGAACAGGTTCGTTAGAAATGGGTTCTGACTTTGATATCTATTATAATGCTTTATCTATACTTGTTTTTATGAACAAGGTACTTTTGTAAGAATTGAGGAGAAAATATGCTTGGTAAAATTAAAATTAAATGATCCTTATTTAGTAGCCATTGGATAATCATCTTAAGATACTTTAAGTCTCTACTCCATGGTTATTATTATATAAGAGGGTTATACCTCCAGAGTGTACTTATGTTTAATAATTCTATGGACTTAGTTGTGAACCTTATTTTTATCACTTGAACATTCTTATATGAATTTGGATCAAGTTGGCTAGTACTCTATGGATCCCATTTAGTGAGACTCGTGTTTTGTTATTTATAATTAAAAAATAAAAACCATTTTATGATGAATTTATTTATGAATAAAGGGAAGTAAGTATGTATATGTAAGTAAGAATTTTGGGTATTTGGATCTACATGATATCCATATGATAGAATGAGATTAATAGATGTTAGGTTCCTTTTGATTATGCTTTCATTTTGATGCTAATTTGTAATCTTCTGATCTATTATCTCTCTATATATGGCCAGTTGAGTTATTACAAGGTAGATATCATTATGAAGAATTGTCTGAGAAACCTATTGGATGAAGAAGAAGAGTTTCTAATTAAACAAAAAAAATTGTTTCCTTCTCCAACTCTTAGAAGTTTTAAGTTTAAAAAGCGTGTTCTTTGTTCTTTTCACAGAACACTTTTGGCCTACAACATCTCTTTGATATCAATGGCAACATTATTTTATGCACCTCTACAAACCCAGGGATATTTCTGCATTTTAACATCATAATACTAGAATAAATGCAGGATGGAGTGTTGGATGGAGTGCTGGAAAATTTGTAGAGTGCATAGATAAAGTTACCAAAGTAAATTTGGTTAGCTAATGAATATTGAAATCCAAATATGTTTAATTGATATAGTTAATTAATACCCAAATTTACTTGTATCCTTCATTAAGCTAGATATTTCAATTCTTATGGATTTATTATTCCCTTGGTTCCCAAATTGATTTTAATTGGATTGTTTCCTCCATTAGACCTATTTTCATACATTAAGAAGGGGGGTATGATTTTCCTAACTCATATATTCATATTATTATGAGATGATCAATGTCCAAATCTTGATTTTGACAATGATCCATGACTATTGTTCAATTCATCCTTAGAGTGTAGGTATTATAAGTTTTTTTAAATCTGATTCATTTTCCAACAAACACTTAAGTACATAATTTGATTTAATAGAATTAACATCAAGTATATGTTAAATAATTCATCTTTCAATTATGTTTTATATATGCTAAAATCACTATTTAAAAACATCTTGGCACTTAATTAGTTAGATCATCTTCCAATTTAAAGTATCTTTTCATTTTGGTCTTAGTTTGGAAACTCCCTCAAGGATTTGATGATACATTTTTAAAGCACAAGGTTCTTCACCTAATTATGCACATTCCAAGCCTTTACATAGTTCGAACTCCTTGCCAATTCTTTTTTACCATAACACTTTGCACCTTTAAGTTTGGGTATAAATTCACTCACACGTATCAAGCACCTAAACTAAATAATTTTATGTGTTATGGTTTAACTTATGAGTTTATGGAAATATTTCATTAATGTACGATGTACCTTAATCCCATAAACTCGATTTTATTTTGTCCCATGTACATTGATCTACCTTATGGATTTAACTCATTTAGCATTGTGGATTAGACCTTAATCACCTATTTTTTTTACATCCAATTTGCCCAATTATGAGTTTATCTCCATTGACCCAATGGATACATCATCAATTAAGCATACCCACATATTTTAACGCGTGTCCCTAAGTTGGATGGTCATTAAATTTTTCAAGGTTTAAAGAACAATTATGAAACCATTTTCTTACCATCATTCTCGAATTATCCCATCTTGTCGATATCATGCTCTCCAGAAGTCATTTATGGTAATGATGGTTAAATCTTGGAAAGTAAGAAGAAGGGTGGGGGATTTCTTGGTTCATCTTTGCTTCCATCCATTACGCATATTCAATCACTCTTTTTTTTTCCTTATCTGCACTTTCACCATGGTAAACCTCCATGAGCCTACTTCCTTCATTGATCTCTTAACCCTTTCAAAATTTCAAGGTGTCGCAAGTTATTCATCAAAGTTGGGTGGAACCCCTTTTTAACCTCTCTCTCGGGACATGATGATGAGGTGTCTTTACTGTTTTCCATTATTTTTGACTAAAATAGAGCATGAGTAGGGAATTTGGCATTTTATGTCACAGGATAGTCTATTTCCTAGGCCACGGGGATTCCATGAATCGATGATCGTTGTTTCAAGAATTACAAGCTATCACGATAGAGCTACGACTTTGTATTCAAAAAAAAAAATTTAACTGTGAAAGGAGAGAAAGGGTTTGAGAATAATTGGATCTAAGACAAATTTTTTATCCCATTGATGGCCATTAGCAATACCATTACTTGTGAAGGTAGGTTCTCCACCTATAAGACCTATCATTTTCGATTGTTGTCTCACTTAGAGTTTGGAAAGCTTATTAATTTTCATTTTTTAATTCTGGAAAAGCCTAAGTAAAATGGATTCCCAAGTTAGGAGGAATATGGAGAACACTACCCATAGTCTATACCACCATGGACTTATCAAAATTTTGATTTTAGATGAATTAAGGAAGAAGAACCAGACTTCGGAGAAATTCCTTCATATTCTCCCTAATACACATGTTGTCTTCCTGGTAGAAATACATCCTACCTATGACCATCCCATTCAGTCATCGTCTATGAATTTAGATAAGAATTTGGGGAAATACTAGAATCTCATGTTGATGGTCATGGCCATAAGAGAATTTCCAAAGGTCAAAATTAGGGAGGGAAAGTTGATCCTAAGAAGAACCAGACAATAGAATACCAACATGAAAATACCCACTCCCTTAGTAACCAAGAACAAAAAGGGGTAAATATATTAAAAGGAAATGACAGCCAGCCTGCCCATCGATTTACCCATAGTATGGCTGCTAAAACAAAATCTCGTGATAACATTATCGAAACCCCTTCTGATCTTGATCCTATTCAATTTTTTTCGTCCACTCAATTGCCTCAAAACAAAGACCCTCAGTCTACTACATTTCAATGCATCTCTTCAGCTCCTATGTCCCATTTACATTCTTCCAATGAATCCTCATTACCTATAAACTAGGTTTCATATCCTTTACATCTGTCTACTCACACAGCCCCAAGTGAAGTTGTTAGTCAATGCCTCAGGGGTCTAACTCAAATCACAACGCCATTTTTTTACTATCAATTTTGTTCCCTTGCATTGGGACTTGCAAGATATTTGGTGTGGGGGAGATGATGGCTATTTGTTTTTTCTATGTCCTTACTACATTTCAAATAAGGAACCAAGAATTTTAATAAAGTTTTCTCTATGTTTATTGTTCGTTTTGGATTCATTTATATAATATTTGAAGACTACTCTATGAGCCTTTGATAAGGTACTTTTTATTATTATTTCACCTATTTCATTCATTTTTAAAAGGAATTTCAAAGGTCACATCTAACAAACAATTGTTTGGTATAGAATATTTGTTTAATATGCATATTTCTCACTCTCCCTTGTCTAATCAATCTAGCACCTAATCCGGCACAAGAAAAACAAAGGGGAAAGTGTTCAAAGTATGGGAGATTTGAGTTAAATTCCATTTATGGTCTTTCTATGTGGTACCCATGAAAACTATTAGTTAACAGTTGTTGCTAAAATACCTCCAAGAGCTACGACCCTAGATATCGACAGTCTGAATATTTGTGGTAGAGAATGTGGAATAATCATAGTAATTTTAGTGCATGTTCATTTTTATGCAAGGCCTCTGTTGCCATCTGTTTAGTTTATGACTGTCATAACTATTTTTAAGGGTCAACCCTTTCAGTGGTCGACCCACATTGTAACCTATAAAGACCTTCTATTAGACTCAATATGGAACATATGGAGATACTATGAAATTTGTTTCAAACTGGTAATCTAATTCTGCACTCATTCTAAGTTTCTAAACTCTGGTTTGGAAGTGTTTGAAGGGGGGGGCACCTTCAACCACTGTTGGTGTTCATGCGTTCATTTAGTAAGTTTGTTTGTTCATATTATTATACAAACTTTGTCCACAATGTTTGTTTATAATGCTATTTCATGTTAACACGTTCTGCTTCAACATTAAATCTATAGTTTCATGTATATAAATGTGTAGGAATAGCCTGAACGGTTTCTTTTCCTATGTATGGCTTGCAGAATAGAGTATTTTGTTCACATCTTTGTTTTATTCACTTCTTATCCATCAATATATTCACAATGATAGCATTTAGCTTAAATCAATCTTGTAGATTTAACCTTTCTGTGGATCTAGCCTTTTGTAGAACTAGTCTTTTGATTTTAGTTATAAATATTGTAAGTAAGATAGCATTATAAGTCATAGGAGCATTTTCAAATCTTAGTTTCTTTTCTTTGCTTAAGTAGATCATGTTGTAGATTTATTTGTATGAATCTATGACCATAGTATTTAGTTTAGAAATTTTAAAATCTTATTCTGGGTAGCATGTGGAATTTGTATATTCAGATTGACAGAAGTTTAGATCATTTACAGTCTGTTAGAAACTTCAACAGATTTGAGAAATTTACAACGTGTTGAAACGGAAAATATTGTATGAATTCTTAGATGAGTTAGGGTTTTTTTTTTAGTTTGTTTTGGATATATAACAACTAATATTTGTCATGCTCTATTTCTATCGGAAGATAACTCTTTTGGGAATAACTTGTATCTTATTTTATATATAGTGGTAAGGTAATTTCCTTTCAGAAATTTATAAAGTTTAGTAGTTCAACCAGCTAGTTTATTGTAAGAGTAGTAGTAGCAGTTCTTTTATAACAATTTTTTTTTAGATCTGAAAGCTATTTCCTTATTTGGTTATTGATACTATTAGAATAGGCTTGTTCTTTGATGATTGATTATTCACTAATACAAAAGCGCGGATTTTTCCACGTTTCTTACTTTTTGGTGTAAAAGCGGAAGCAACAGGAACGAGGCGTCGCTGTATCCACGCCTAGCCGTCGCTGTATCCACGAAGGGAGTCTTATCCATCACTGTATCCATAGCTAAAGAGATGGACATCGCTGTATCCATGGCTATCCATCGCTATAGCGACGGCACCGTCAAGTTGACCTAGGGCATTGAGATTTTAGTGGCTTTTTACAACGGTCAACTTGACCTAGGGCGCAAAAAGTCAATGTTTTCCATCGCTATAGTGACGTCTAAGAGTTCTATAAAAATGAAAACCTTAACGATATTTTCTTCACACTTGCCATTGTTGCAGCACTGTTTTCGGGTGATTGTTGGAGCTGTTTATTATTTCCGTCTCCTGCTAGTGAACAATCTAGATCTACATCGTTCGGATTTTAAATGTGCAAGGTTAGTTTTTGTTTTCAAATGATGCATACTAAATGATTTCCAATCTTCCAAACATGGATAGACATCTATGTTTAGGCCTTCATCCTCTTATCTTCACAATGTTCTTCTTTTACTAACTTTTTTTTGGTAGTATTGGATGAATTTGCTTGAAAGATTTTGCTTCTTTTGTAGCTTATGTGTCCTCTTTCAAGGTTTAATTCCTTCTACTGGAATCGGTTTAAGACAACATACATGTAAAAAGTGATTCGATTTTATTTTTATATGGAAAGTTCAAACGCCCAATAATATTTTAGATTAGAACAACATGCATGCAAAAAGGGACTTTTTTTATATGGGAAATTCAAACACACAATAATATTTTCATCAAAGTCTTCAATATTGTCATTTTAGGTCACTTTTGTTGAACACCAAGGTCCATACATCGAAATTTTTCAAATCTCTTATTATCACACTTGAACATATTTGAATTAGAGCTTAATTGATTTTTCTTCCCAATTATGAAAAATAATTATTACTTTTAAATATAACTCATTTTTATATTAGTTTTATTATTTAATGTTTTTTATATTTAAACTTTATTTTCAAATTTCACTTTATTTACTTATATTGTTTTGCCAACCTGTTAGTCTCATATTTATATAGTTGTGGGGTAAAAATAAAATTACGGTTCAACTTTAAGTTTTATTTTATTATTAACAAATTTGTTAAAGCTTTTCATTAACTTATTCACGTTGGAAGTTTACACCATCTCTTATGAATTATTGGTTATGAATTACTGGTTATGCATTACTGGTTATGAAGCTTGTCTTAAATCATGTTTGGAAATTATTTTCAAATGATGCATATTAAATCAATGGTTTATTTGATGTGTGAACATACTAAATTCATTGTGTTTTACTAATATCATTGATTTAATGTTCAATATTTTTCAAACAATGGATAACATACAAGAAAGTAAAGGAGAGACTAGTCCCTCTTGATATTGTAAAGAAGGTCATGTCCATAGATTTTATTATCTCTCTCTAGAAAAAGGATGTTATACTGGGTGTGAAGGTTCCTTATTTATACAAATAAACTCTACAATGCTACTCCACCATAGAAGGACATTTGTTGGGGTTGAAATCACATGATTTTCTAAACCTTCCAAGGGAATGTATGCATATTACATTCTTCTTTTTTCTACAATGTAGGTTACATGTTATGCACTCATACAAATATGCTTACTTTAATTTTTTTTGTGTTTATTTTTAGTACCATTATCCATTGCTCATGCACAATTGTGGGAACCATGACTTCCATTAGAACCTACAATGTTCCATATCAAAATTATTTACTTTTTTATGTTGCATTACGTCAAATGATGTGCACATGGCTATCAGTACAATGTGTAATCAACATATAGTTCAGATTTTTTGTGTGGTTAAAAGGAAACTACCCACAAGTTTCATGGACTTAAATTTCCTTCTTTTAATTCACTTCATTGATGAGGTTGAGTTAACCATGGTATTCTCATGTCATACGATGTTATTCTTGGAGAGGTACATGATATATTAGTCGTTATGTGATGATAGTGAGTACATAAAGAAAATTGATGACACATAAGGAATAGTGGTTTGTGATGTATTTGACAACTTACTATTTGGTATGGTGTAGGTAAGACAATTTCTTGTCACCACAAGGCTTTGTCACCATGAACGAAAATGCAAGGAATCTTGCTCGGTTCAGAGCGGCATTAGAGGCGAGGGGCGATGGAAAATGTTATTGCCCATGCAATGATTGCAGGGGTTTGCAAAGAAGAATACTTTTAATAACAACAGCTGAAAGACATTGTAGGGAGAAGGGACACGCCGAAGGGGGCAATGAATATCGTCCCTTGGTAAGAGGTTGTTTAGTATTTAATGTATTCTCTCTAATGGTCGTCATGTCATGACTTTTAGTAAAATGTCTTATCATAATTTTATATGCTCTATACACACTAATTTCACTGCATTGTTTGTACATATATAGACAATGCCCCCAAAATGTCAGCCTCCAGATAGTTATAATTTGTCAGGTTCTAGCAGAAATACTCCTTTACAGGGTGAGCAAATTCGTGATCAGAATATTGGAGCTGATCAAGTTCTTAATGAAGTTGACATGGATGGATATAACGTTACCGATGCAAATCAGGAAGATGAGATACATAGGTTGATCCATGACACATTTGCTTCAATGGATGAGGACGACAGCCATGATGATAGTGATCATGACATTGATGTCGATCCTCTAATCAAGAAGTCGCAGCAACCTCTTTATGAAGGCTCAACAACAAATCTTCTATCTGCTATATTGTTGTTGGTGAACTTCAAGGTTTTGAATGGTTTATCAAACACCTGTTTCACACATATGCTAAGGTATGTAATTTGTTAATTATCTATGTATGCATGTTCACAATTACCTCTAAGGTTGATTTTGGTCCTATATTGCTATTGTTATTTTTATTTGTAAAATATGGATGCGATATTAATGATGAGTAATATTGTTTATAAGATACTTATTCTTTTCAATTTTGTAGATTGTTAAGTGAATTTCTATTACCGACGTCAAATATTTTACCATGCACATATCGAGAAGTATATTTGATTATGAAAAAAATTGGAATGGAGTATCAAGCTATTGATGCTTGTCCTAATGATCATATCATATACTATGGGCAATATGCATTGGAAAACGAATGCCCACGTTGTCAAATAAGTAGATATCGAACCGATAAAGTGTCAAAAAAGGTTCCTCGCAAAGTTCTTCGTTACATTCCGATAATTCCACGTTTCCAGTGGTTGTTCAGGTGTCAAAGTATAGCACAGTTTATGGATTTCCATGCTAAGAACAGAAGTCTAGACGATGTTCTTCAAATGCCTACAGATGGTTCTGCATTGAAGTTCATTGAAGAAAAGTGGCCAATTTTTAAAGAAGACCCCCGTAATGTTAGAATTTCATTGGCAGATGATGGCGTCAATCCATTTGGAGAGCTTCGTTCTACC
>LPNX010614111.1:0-24506 GCA_001517045.1 Pseudotsuga menziesii | reverse complement strand
TCAACCATTTTTTAAACGGGGGTAAAAATAGCTACTAAAATTAGGAGAGAGAAAAACGAGAACTGTGTCGAGTTCTCGTTTCATAGTATAAGTGGTTCATCACAAGTTATCAAATCAACAATACTACTTGGGACATACCTTCAATACCAAACATTCTGGTGCAACCATTTATTTGGATAAATTCTCCAAATCTGAACATGCTTTTGTCTTCACCATCTTCTCTATCCTTCAATTATTGCACCCCTCCATTTCCTTGCTACAATGGGTATTCTTCATCTTCTTCTCGGGTATTCTTTATAGTATCGAATCTAATCACAATTCCCCTTCCAATTTGTAGATGGTTATCTGTTTCATCTTCCTAGAGTTCATCTTCCAGATGGTTAATCTTATCATTTTTTTCATGGACAGTAATTCCCTCCTTGATATCATCAACACATGATTTGTCCTCTTCTTCATCAACATCATTATCACTTGGAATACACTGTCCAAATTCTCTTGCATACATTCTGGTACAAATTATGTCCATGTTTCCTCTTGGAATCCAACAAATTTGAACTCAACCTCTTCACTTGGGCACTATTGGATAGTCATTATCTCCTTATCATCAGTATATTTATAACCTTTAGGATTATATTCCGCAACATCCTCTTGCAGGTTGTCATAACTTCTTGGATCTAAGAGATTGGATCTCTCATTTCCATGTTCAATCCTTGTATCATCAACAACCTTATGATGTGCAAGGTCATATTCGTCATTGCTTCCTTTTACACTTGGAAAAACAACAAAACCATTACATGATACATGGACTTCTTGAGTTTTTTTATTAAATTCTAGTCTCTGTGTTTCTTCATCCAATCTGCTTGGAATATCTAGTACACATTCTTCCTCATTTTCTTCTTCTTTAGGCTAGCATACAATCACAGGTCCATCTCTTCTTATATCATCCTCACCAACACCCAAAATTGGGTTTTCTTGATATTTCTTGAACTCTTTCTACACTTGGAGGTCTCTCAAACAAATTTCCCTCACTCTTCAATGTAAACCATTATATTTTCTGATTCCTTAACTCTTCTCGATCACCCAAATCCAAATGCATAGGATTTCTGTTAGGCTTGCTTTCCAAAGCACCAAGTCTTTCTTTCAGGAAGTCCATTTGCAATATATCTCTAATCTTTTATCCTCTATTGTCTTCTTCATATGAGGGGTTCTTCTAGGCTCTCAAACATGTCCATCAATTCTTTTAGTCAGGCCCTTACATCACCTTTGTGGTTTCTTTTCTAACCCATCCTGGCAATTACACTGTAATGTATTATTCTTCTTTGCAATTTATCCCTTGCATACTTATACCATTTTTAAAACTTCCATGGAATGATTTTGATTGTCTTAATTCTCCCAATTTATTGATTTTGTAGTTCCCTTAGCTCCTCTCACCTCCTGTCTCTTTGCACTATTGTTTTGTAGTCTTAAATGTGGACTACCAATTACAAAGCACCCTTCCAACACTATCTCCCATGAGCTCCACTTCCAACAATCACACTTGCTAAGACAAACTTCACTCAAGTCCCACACAACCACAATCTCTATAAGGAACAATTTCTCATGGAAGTAATTCCACAGGAGCTAAATAGCTCTCTAATAACTATGTAATTATTCTCTACTTAGAATTGAACCAACTTTGATACCACTTGATGGAAAGCATTTAAATATGCAACCAACTATTTGCTACAGATTCGATACCTCTGCCATTAGTGTTCATAACTATAAGCTTGTATTTATTTCCTAGAATTTAAATTGAATCCATGTATGAGGAATCAACGGTTTTGCTAAATTAGAAACAAGAAACAAAAACAGAATGGAAAGGAAGACCTATTGGAATTGTCTTATTAGATCACTGGAATACAATGTCCTCTTACACTTGGACTAGAGGTTTTCGTCTCTCCTAGAGCCATATGATTCACTTAGCTATATCGGCTACAACTTCCTTACTGCAACTCTGAATTGGTCCCTATCTCCTAAATATTCTGCCTCCAATGTTGTCCACTCTTTCTTGTATATCCTTGGAGTCACACCCTTTTTCGCTCCATGGAGTCAAACCCCCTCTTCTTCCTACTTGCCTCCTTTAAACTAATGGCATTGTCCCTTCATTGTTTATGGAAGACCAATAGTCATTCCCTTCCCCTTTCCTCTCATTGCCCCTTTGTTTCCTCTTGAGAGATGGACGATTACAGTAGTTCAACTTCTTTAACCGTTTTCCATTTGACCTCCTTTCTCATGTGTATAATCCATGTTTGGTCATGTGGTTTTCACTAGCCAAATAGATTCACAACAAGATTTAGCTGGCATCCACAACATCTTCTATGAACATGGTTCTACAACAAGGATATGCGAAAACCTTATTCATCCTACAAACGGCCCTAAATCAAAAGCGAAATGTTTTTGGTTGATGTTGATCACCCAAGACCAGGGATGTTGCTATGTTATTGTATCACAAAGCTTGTATGATAATGCAAAAAATATGGCCTCTAAATAAATAAATAAAGAAAGAAACACTAAAAGTATCATGCACATAGATATCAATTGAAAATTGTTTAGTAACTGCAAACTAATATATTTGAATGATTTATTTAGATACCAAGTTTGCATTATGAACTCCTCACAATAGATGTATCCTATTATCCAAAGCATAGCATAGGATAGGGATAATAACTAAATAAAAGTTCTTACACCAAGAGAGCTTTATACTTTTTTCACGTAAGTACTTGCATGTCAAATCATTATGTTATATTATTGTGTAAATAAATCATTGAGTTCCACATTACATCTAAGAGCTAATAACTTTACATGAACACATTAGTCTTACCTAAGTGGATTCAAGATTTCCCACCAGGCTTCAAATTTGAATCCTTCAGAGCCCTTCAAAGGCCATTTTAAACATCATAGAAGGCCACAAGGAATTTTACCATGCAAAAAAAAAATAGTTTCATTTCCAGCACTTCAACAATGAAATTGAGTAAGCCTCGGTAAATTTGCAATAGAAGGGCAGCTACAAAATTTTCCTGTTGAGGGATTCAGTGGACTATGGGAGACTCGGGACTCAGTGTCTAGTGCCCTTGAATAGTCAGATCATGGATGAGGATCTCCGTCCCAATTGACACGGACCATGGTGGGCCACTAGGCTGCCTAGTGCCAAGTTCAGGTGGGTGAGTCAGGATTGTGACTCACTATTCGATGTTCACTTTCAAAGCATTTAATGGCATTAACATGCATTACTAATTCACCAACGCCATCTTGGTATGAGATGATGCCACCTGCCAACTCGATTTTCCATCTGTCATCTCATTGTTCACCGAGTCACTTGTTCTCACAACTTACAAGTCACTTGAGTATTTGAGTCACATGATGTGAAATTAAATACTAATATGAGTCATATCTATGGATGGTGAATTGATTTGATAACCCTCCACTGTCAAGGCTTCATAAGGAAAAACTAATGGTGTTGTTTTTTTGGGTTACAACTTACAAGTTGCAATTTACAATGCATTGAGAAATCTTTGTTATATTTGAACATAATCTGGTCCAATGCAGGGTATGTAAGTTTCCAGAACAGGTTTTCACCGAGTGCTAGAGATTTCTATTATGACCACCACAAGACTGGGATGACGAATCTTTGGTAGTAGGCTAGCAGCACGCCGCCCTTTGTTTGTGCTCATGAATCATATCCTATTCTAGTTAGTCCAAGATTCTAGGATTTATTCCAATTTCCATTCATTTACTGGGGTTAGAATAATTTGAATCAACACTCCCAGTCTCCCACGGTCCACCTAGGCCGCTTAGTCTACCTGTCTCATCGGAGGAAGGGGGTTAGACAGTAGAGACAAAGGCAACTGGAATGGAGGGCCAGCCAGAGAGAATGGTTGTACAATATGCATATAGTCATCTCTAAAAGAAACAAAATAATTTGTCATATACCTAACTGAATATTATCATTACTTAATTTGTCAGGATGCTTACACGGTAACTCTTGCACCCGAGCTGTTTAGGAGGGTTTCCTATGTCTACAATGGCTACAATTTATAGAGGCTCGTTCCCATCATTATAGCACCAGTGGGTTTCTCTTGCAAATATCGTTATTACCTCTCCCCTCCTCACTCACCTCACCTTTTGACTTGAGTCCTCTTCTTCTTCTTCCTCATGTGGGCTCTCCAATATACACCCTGAGCGCCCTCATAACGAAGAATGATCTCTGAAAGTCCCTGGAAAGCTCGGTCAAACAATACCCAGTTTCCCCTCACCTACACAGATATATCTATGTTATGTAGAAGCAATTATAAAATGATTTTTTTTGTAATCATGTGAAATACACAAACATGCATTCACCTACCTCAGGCAAGGTAAACCAACTCAGGAGCATCGAGATATTGTGGAATTGAGATGGCATTGCTTCCAATCATCTTTCTGTAGAAGGAAACGGTTGCACACTCTAATTCCTCGTTGTCTTCTACGATGGGAAACTCGAAGGTTCCACCTTTTTCACAGGTAGGAGCAAGAGAAGCAAAGATAGAACGTTGGGTAGGCTAGATTGAGCTTCCCTGAACTTAAAGAAATTCGTGAAGTCTGTAAAAAAAACATTATTTTGGGTTTACGAGTATAGGACAGTCGGAGGTTGGGACTCAGACTCTCAACTCTCCAATTCTATGCTTCAGTGTCTCCCTAATTTTGATTTCCTCCAAAAGATTATGCAGAGCTAAGCTGTCGACTTGGTTGTCATGAATTTACAGGTATGTATAGCATTTTACACTTGTGTAACATTTTATATGTGGATAAAAGTTAAATGTGTTTCTTGTTGGAGTTCCTTCTATTCTATAAATATAAGGGTTTAAAATTTCTCCATCCAAAATGTTGTTTGAAATTTGTAATGTATTATGCAATTGCATTTTCGCCAGACTAAGTCTTGAATACTCAATAGATGTAACCTTAAAAAACCCAGTATTTAAATGAAAGCAGAACCAAAATAATGTATACTTTTCATAGTCTAGGACCACAACTTCGTTTGGGCGGAGGAGAAAGAAGAAAGAGCCTTGTATTTGAGTTCCAAATTTGTCAATGTTATTTATCTGCGATGAATTGTAAACATTAGGTTGAAAGAAAGAACAATATTTGAATATAAGTGTTTGAATTGTTCAAATTTCCTTAATGAAATCCAATAGTTGAAAGGATAAAATATTTAACAATCGACACTGTAAATGTTGTAGACTCTGACCCCTTCGTTTTCCTGTTAGCCTTCTAATAATGGAAACAAGAAGTACAAATTGCCTACCAATATATCTAAACAATGGAATCCCTCGACGAACGTTCATGAATGAGGGACTGGGAGTGCAATGATCTAGCGAAGAACATGATTTCAACATCCTCGTTGTCGCAAACCTCCCAAACGTGTGTTTATGATTCGTCTTCCTTGTTGACTTTGGTAGAAACTAGACACCCTACTTGTAGTGATATTTGGAGAATTTAAAGTTCTTCCTTATAATGGACTAATAAATACTTAACCTTTTTGATTGGGTTGATAAGCTCAATATAGATTGGAGGGACTATCCATAATCTACCTAAAATTGAGGATTTTGTTTGATCACTTCGAATCAGGGTATACACTCGATATACATTGGAGGGACTATCCATAATCCACCTAAAATTGGGCCTTTGTTTGATCACTTTGATTTGAGCATGTGGGGAGGACATGATTCAATTCTAAAAATAACTGTTGAATTTAGGGTTAATAAAAAAGTTTCTCCGTGAAAGCATTAGGTATTACAGTCTGAGGTTTTTCTTTTAGGTAGGCCCAATCACACTTGCCCAATAGAGCCACCATCAAGCCGAATCAATCCTCCATTCAAAGGTCCTTCCAAATTCCAATGCCTTATTTTATCAACGACCTAACAATCGAGTATTTCGGCGGCCCGAGAGAATTGTCCCTTATCTAAGTTAAATAAACTATATGCTCCAGGGACTTGGAGAGTACATGGTTTACCTCATTAATTCCATGTAAATGTTGAATCACTTGAGATTCCTTCTTATTGTCATTTTTTTCCTATACATTGTTTTTAATAAATAATAAAATTTTGTTGTATCCTTATAGTTTCAAATGAAAATAATGATTTATTTTACATGTCAACATTGAAGGGTTCAATTTCTCACAACCCTTCAAAGTGAAATGGGACCCTACCCTTCAAATTTTCAAATTTGATCCCTGTTTCCCACTATCATGGGAGTGGTTTTTTTGTCTCATAATTAAACCTAAAGGTATCTAATTATTGAGTGTTGCTTACTCAACATCTCACATTATGATCCAATCATACAAAATTTAATGACTTTGACAAAATATGTCCCTCTCGTGAGCCTTCACTGCCCATCCCATGTGATATGGGCTCTACGTGGCATGGTTGTCACAATCCCATGATCTCAAATACCCATTAGAATATCTCCCTATGCTTACACTTAGCACTGTTTTCTCAATCACAAGAGGTATGAACGGATGACTAATGGTCAAAAAAGGGGGCCATCGTCTAAGCGACAAAAACTGAAAAAAAACAAAAGGGACAGCATACTAAAAGTTACTTTATAAAATATAAAGACAAGATACTCTGCTCACCAATAATTAAATCACTTCAAATCTTTTGTATTCACACCATTTATATAATTTTATTTTTATATTTAAACTATTTTTATGTAATTTTATTTAAATGTTTAATATTTTTAAAATATACTTGTATATATTAAGGTAATGGTCAGATTCTTCCATTTAAAAGTGTTTTTGAGAGTTTGATAGTTATCCTACAAAGCCATGGTTAAAGAATTTGGTACTTATCCTAAAACGTCATGGTTAGTTAATTAGGTAATGGGACGTTCATTTTACCATGTACAAACAAATTTAGCAATGTTACTAAGAGTAATAATTATAATATTTTTAAATTTCAAATTTTTAATAATAAAATATCAACGAAGGAATTCGACGTGAAGTTGAGGTTAAGGAATTGTCATTAAAATTAGCACACCCAAGTTTGGATTTTTTTTATTTCTGGTATTATGTTAGTTAAACAATTTTAACTTTGAGTTATCGAGGCCTTTTTTTATAAGATGTGTCATGTGAAACATGTAGACTTAATAACAATAGTAATAATATAAAGTTTAAAAAAAAAAAATTATAACATATTCACTTATAATTACAAAAATAAAGAATAAAAAATATTATACTCATATAAATATACAACCATATTAGGGCAATACTCACAATCTTAGAAACTAAGTTGTAAAATATTAGTAGTAAAATTCACTTGACTTGAGTAGTAAAAAGAAAAATTATAAAACCAAGAACATATAAAATTTAATTTTAAACAGCGGGCCACTAAAACCATGTGCCTTAAACCATGGATTATTTTACTCAATAACTACTCTTAATATTCATTATTAGTTTTAAAGAAAGACAAGTAAAGCAATTTTTGGAAAACAGTTTGATTATGTGATTATTAATGTTACTCGCCTTATTCTTTTTTCCACCAGAAAAATAACATTTCCTTGTTATTCAATTTTGAATCAAAGGAAACTTTGTGCTTCAGCAAGAGTACAATGACACATCAGAATCTTCAGCAATGGCTTAAAGCTAGTACTGCACATGTTTACAATATAGAACAAGTCCTCAACCAAACATAGGCTCAAAACACTTCCCAAAATACATAGACAACAAAAAGGAGCGATGCCAGAGGAAGGAGCACAATAATAAGAAAATCCTTCTCATTCCTACTTATATTTACCCTATTTTGAAATTACTTAAGCAAGTTGGCCATTTCCCTCCCAAGTAGGAACACTTATTAGACATTTTTGTAAATTAAAAAGGGTTTGCACCTCAAGAAAACTTGATCCCTCTAGGCCCTTGGTAGAGCCATAGTTAACATGGATCTATACTTGTTCATACCTAGCTACATGTTATCACCGACATTCTTGTTATTATCCATTTAATAACTATCTCGTGGTCTTCTAGTTATTGAAGTATTGGTTATCCATTCATCAACTATTTAAGTAATTCATATTCATCACTTACTAGTTATTTTTTATATATTTTTTTTCATCAACTATTTAAGTAATCCATATTCATCACTTAACAGTCATTTTATATATATATATATTTTTTTTTATAATTGTTTATTTCAAATTTTGAACCGTTGCCATAGAATCAATCTCGAGAATACACTTGTCTTATCCTCATCCATAGATGAAAAGGCATAGGCGGTAATCCACCCCAAATCTCAAATAACTAGCACATCCACATAGTTTGTGGTTGGATTAGGCCAATAGTAGAGATCAAATGGTTGAGAGATAGGGATGGAATGGAAGACAATTTGAATTTTTTTTTAATCCTCAAATTCTTCTAGTTAAATGGGTTCAACTCTCAGTGATCAATGCCTAGTTACATGTTATCATAGACATTCTTCATATTATTTATTTATCAATTATCACTTATTTTTTGTATTCTTTTTTTTTTATCTCACATTATCCATTCATCACCTATGAATTATCACATTCTTCTAATTATATGCCAAGAAACTAGTGGTTATCCATTCATCACCTATAAATTATCTATAAGTAGCTACGAGTTATCCATTCATTAGCTACTGGTTATTATTATTATTATTTATTCAAATTTAAACAATTACCATATAATCAATCTCAACAATAAATTTGCGATGATGGATGAAAAAACATAAATCTACCGAGAAGCCATTGCATAAATCAACAAATTAAATTAATAAAAAGGATGGAAAAATCACGTGCTTCGAAAACTCACATGCAACAAAGTAATGACAACTCGGAAAATAATAATAATATAAAAATCACAAGTAACAGCGAAATTACAACTCTGAGAAGCGGTGCCAACTCCTATATTTATGGCCGAGCAGAGTAAAGCAATATCTATCCTTCTTCTCCGATTACGTCTCGAGATCGAATCGCCATGTCTCCATCAGCTTCTATATTTTCTGTCATTGTAATTGCTGCGATTCTCAGTTCAGCTGTTGCAAAGAAGGGCTTGAATCCCGTTCACAACGACACAGACATGGCGGAATTTATCAAAACTTCATGCCAGGTGACTCTGTATCCCCAGGTCTGTGTTTCGTCCCTCCTTCCTTACGCGGGGTCTCTGAAAGCCACGCAGAGAGATATCGTGAAGACAGCCGTGCAGGCGAGCCTCGTTAATGCGCACAACGCTTCCGTCTGGGTCGCCGCCATGAAATCCGGAAGAGCTACGATGAATAAAAGAGAAAGAGCGGCGCTTGGGGATTGTATTGAGGATTTCGGGCAAACAACGGACCAGATTCGCCAATCTCTGTTGGAGCTGCAGAAGCTACGTCCGAATACGTTCAAGTTTCAGATGAACAACGTGGAGACGTGGATGAGCGCCGCCCTCACCAACGAGAATTCGTGCCTCGACGGCTTTCAGGTCGCGAAGGGGAGCGTTGGGGCCATGGTCACTGCTCGCGTTCATTATTCGTGTAAACTCATCAGCAATGCCCTCGCTCTCATTAACAGATTCGCCGCCACTGGATTAGAATAAGGAGATCGGTGTTTGAGACCAAAAACATTCAAGGTTTTTCATGTATTTTCCATGTAAAATGTAATCTGCATATTATAAGTTATTTTTCCTTCTCTTGCTCTGGGATTATTCCAAATTCAGGGCTTTTTGGCCTGTAAATTTTGCATCGTGTTAATACCTTGTATGAAAAAGAAGCTGGGGGTGATCAAATAGCTGCAGATTTCCTTAACCCACTGTTACTGTTATTGAATTTATTGGTGTAATAAGTGTGTTTTTCTTTGAGCTGATAGAAATATCGACAAGATTTTGTTGAAGGGTAGTTTTATTATTTCGTGTATTTGCATCCACATGAATCCCATGAAAGTTGATTCATTATCTCGTTGCAGCCAATCTGACAACCATCGCCAATCAACTTTCTTTTCCTGCCATACTTCACAGCGAACAATATGGACCCCTCATTCAAGCATTTCACAACAAGATGATATGAAGTATGGACCCCTCATTCAATTCAGCCAATCTGACAACCATCTGTTGAAAGCTCTAATCTAAGTTCGTTATCTATCCTAACGGTCATACCGTTAGAGGTCAGTTATACATTATGTACTATATATGTACCATTGTGTACTATTGATTAATGGAGCAAATTTGTGAGCCTTTTCTGCCAGTTATATTTTCATTCTTGTTTGCTCCCTATTTTCTTAATGATTTAACAGTGGTATCAGAGCATAAGTTTTATAAATATCCGTCCACAAAAAGCCCTATCCGGCACTTATCCACCCTTGTGAAATCACAACAGAAACAAAAACCCAATTGAAGAAAAGAAATTACCTATTTTACCCGTATATAAAATATACCGAGTTGTTTAATCAGCGACATCAATAACAATAAACCCCAATACAAAATAAAACAAGATAATGCTTCTCCCAATCCTAAAACCCTAACCCTAAAACCCCTTCACCTGCGAGTGTGATGGCAATCACATCTGTTCTCCCCTTCCACTTCCCTCCTGTGAAAATTCCTGTGGCAATTACAGGCTGCACACTTCAGATTGTTCCTGACAGGGGGGAAATGAATGTCAGAAACAAGAAGAGACCTATAGTTTGCAAGGTCAACAAAAGTCTTTTGAACTTCTAGATTGACATGGTTGGTGGTATTCCTAAAACCACTTGATTGCTTCGGTTGGTTAGTGGTCATCCTAAAACCACAGATTTAGCAAAAGCCATGTCAGAAACAAGAAGAGACCTATTATTCATTTAGTGAGTACTAAATATTGTTGAATTGAAAAATGATTGTAATTGGGTGCATTTTTGGTTGAACCCAACACCCATAAAGAAAGAGTGAAAAGTTAAAAGTTTCCAGAACCATCAATTAAGTAGAACACATGAGAGTCTACTTTTCATGGATCTTGATACAATTTTTGAGATCANCATTGTGTACTATTGATTAATGGAGCAAATTTGTGAGCCTTTTCTGCCAGTTATATTTTCATTCTTGTTTGCTCCCTATTTTCTTAATGATTTAACACCATCGCCAATCAACTTTCTTTTCCTGCCATACTTCACAGCGAATAATATGGACGGATGGACCCCCCATTCAATTCAAGCATTAACAACAAGTTGATTTGCAACTTAAATGCTACATTAATCAATACTCAATAATCAAACAAATAATTCATAGCTCTGTGCTACTCATAACTCCGTTCTGCCCATTTGTTTCAGACTGCGTTTTTTTTCCGTGCATTCATTCTATGCGTTATCTTGCTACTCGCTCACCACCAGCCTGCTCTCCTGCTGCCTGCGTGCCAAAAATCAGGTGCTTTATTCTGCAACCAGCCTATTTGACTTATGAATGCTACGTATGCATGTTTTGACTAACAGAACGGTCGAGTTTTGCTCATACGTTAATTAAATACCTAACCCTAATTCTGCATAGAGTGCTCCCACTTTATTTCTCCGATTATATTTTTTTACCGCTCATTTTATGCTTGGACTTTGTATCCTCTCCGTGTAGAGACTCCCTCTACCTGCTATCTATTTAAGTGGATGTAAATTATTTGTGACCATTGAACTGCACAATACTAATTTTCTGCTCTAATTTCTGTGAGTAGAGGTTTTTTGGGAAAGTCTGCAAATATCTTCATGATATGGCTGATGTATGAGCCTGAGTGTTGTTTGAGTTATGATGATGTGTATTTGACTCAGTAGAGAAATAATATATACTATGTATAAGACATGAATAATAAGCTGCCACTGATATGTATATTGTATGAGTTAAGACTACTGTGTATGTGATGTATTGGATGAGCCGTGACTACCTTACACATTTGTTGTGTGAAGTGTTTCACATTCCTGAAGCAAAGAAGTGATGCTATTCCTTCACATTCAATTGTGACTGATACATCCATCTACTTGAAGACTGAAGTTGCTATCACACTGTGTGAGAGAGAGTGATGCAACCGTCCACACTGTTGGTGCTCACTGTTGGTGCTCACTGTGTTGAAGATTGACTTGCGGAAGATTATGCTGCAAGAAGTGCATGTATGCACTAACAATCTATGTTGCCAGCAAGGAGAAACAGGAAACTGAAAGAGAAACCAGAAGCTTAGTTTACAGATTTCCCATATGCAAGAAAGGAGGAGAGAGAAAAAATAATAATATTGAAGATGAAGAAGGGCTGGAAGATTGCAGAAACTCTTTTAATCCCTTATAAAGATTCTACTTGAATGTAGAAATGAATCATAAAACAAATCATAACATTGGCAAACATCAATCTATAACTAAACCCTTCTTACAAACAATTAAAAATAATTAAAATAATTACATAAAAAGATATAATAATAATAAAATAACACAATATTTTTTTTCTTCTTATTTTAGTTTTTTATATCCATCACTGATTACCTTAGTTAAATCTTCTAAAACATTTTTTCTATTTAAAAATTAAGATACTAATACTATACCCCAAGTAAAACTAAAATACTAAACATTTCAAATTTTCCTCTCAAAATTCCAGCGCAACAATGCTCGTTTCTTAAGAAACGGTTTCAGTCTATGAAAACGTCGTTGCCCGTCTAGTTCTCGTTTCTATGTCGTTTTTACAAAGAAATGTGTGGGGCTGTTGTAACAGAGTGCACTATCTATGCTAAGAACTCTCTTGGTGTAAGAGAATACTTGAAATCTCCATATTTCTCGTGCAAGAATACTTCATCAATCAATTGTTGCAACCTACATTTTTTGCTACAAGGTAATAAAGTTGTTCTCTAGTTCTTGATCGAAGTTATAAATGTACTGATAAAGAAAGGAACAATGATCTCCATGAATGTATGTAATATCACTTAGTTGAATCCTATTTTGTCAAAGTATTTTCTAAGTTGTTGGTTTTAGAGTAGAGATGCACTTTTTGGCATCTATTGTTGGTTGTGTCCTAACTGGAAATGATACATATCCAAAATGGCCTAGAAAGATCAAATCGACCTTCATCGACAATGACCTTGGGACGAAATTTGTGAAGGAAAGATTATTATATGAGAATTAGATGTTGTCATAACCATTGATCCAAATCCTCCTACATTAGAGAAAAAGCTTGCTATATGGCGGTCCAAAGACAAGAAATCCTTAGCCATGTTCACTGCCACTTTCAGTGAAGAGGCAAGCCAGCATATTTTGCCTCCAAAATCATGTTTTCAAGCATTAAAGACATTAAAAGACTTGTATAACTCACATTTTGAGATGGAGATTATTCAACTAATGTTAAAATTATTTAATTTGGAAGTAAAAGATAATGATCCTATGTTGGTTGCATCTGAGATCAGAGCAATCATTCATAAGATCCAAGCATCTGGTATGAAACTTGACCTTCCACTTGCAACATTTGTAAAGTCGCTGTATTCAACTAACTCCAACTACCTTGAGTCTCTACAAGCAAACTTGACAAGTTCAAATACCTCACCTTCGATAGCATGGTAGAAAAGATTGCAGACAATGAAAAACCTTTGGAAAGAAATAAAGCGAGCCTACTGGAGAGTCCCTTTGCTTTACTCAAAAAGTAAAGAATCCTCCCAAAGACCCTTCTAAGGGAGACAATAGCAGAAGAGGACAACAAAGAAAAATTTTCAAATGCAAAGGGGGAAAAAACAACTCAAGTAAAAGATCAAATCGGAAGTGCAAGTGTTGTGGAAAGAATGGACATCAAGCATATCAGTGTTAGGCTTCTTCAGAGTCCATCAAAGGAAGACAGAATCAAAATAAAGAAAATAAAAATAAGAATCAATAGGCTGGTAAAGACCCTCATTCATCTCAATGTATAGTTGCACACTGTAATCTTGGTATTAATGAAATAACTTCTCTTTCAACTTATAAAGATTGTTGGTTGCTTGATACCGGTGCAACTTCTCATATGAATTTTAGAAGAGATTGTTTTGATGAACTGAATGACATTGAAAATGTCATACTATACTTTGCAGACAAATCTAGCCTTAGACCAAGGGGGATTGGTTCAACCAGGTTTAAGTTGTTTGGTTTCCCTGACTTTGTTGCACAGAAGCTTGTTGTCCTTGGTGCAGATTTGACAGCAAGGCCATTCCATCCACATGTTTAATGGAATTGTAGAGATAAGGAATTCCTCTAACAACAAGGTCATCATGACTGGCTATGAAGAAGGAAAGTTGCTAAAGTTGAAGGGTTGTTCTGCAACAATTCAAAACTTTTCCTATATGTCCCAGCTTGAAGAAGGTAATTTGTCTTCAAGTTTATTGTGGAATGCAATATTTGGTCCCTTGAATTATAACAGTATTCGTTTGTTAAGAAAGAATGGTGTATATATGGTTTTCCTCCTATTCCCAAACAAAGAAAAAAATGTGATGCATGCATTCTAGGAAAACATAGTAAGCATCCTTTTCATGAGTCTAAATTCAAAGCATGTAGAAAGTTAGAACTGATTCATTCTGACTTATGTGGCCCCATGCCAATTCCTTCTACAAATGGTAATAAGTACCTTATGAACTTTGTTGATGATTATTCAAGAATATGTTGGGTATATTTATTGAAGACAAAGTGTGAAACATTTCAAACATTCAAGAACTTTCATGCATGGATAGAGAATCAAGCACAAGTACATATTGGTACATTTCGTTCAGATAATGGTAAAGAACACACCTCTAATGAATTTGAAGATTATCTCTCCAAGCACGAAATTACACATCAAACTTGAATTCCTTATAATCCTCAACAAAATGGTGTAGCAGAAATGATGAATAGAACATTAATAAATATGGATAGATCAATGATGTTTTTAAAGAATCTGAAACTGATGTTTTGGGTGATGTAGTTTATGTGCAACATATTTGAGAAATAGAATTCCATCTCATGCTATTGAAGATAAGACTCCACGTGAAATGTGGTTTTTCCACCTTCCTCCGGTTAAGCATCTAAGGGTGTTTGGTTCCACCTGTTATGCCTTGGTACCAAAGGAGAAAATAAACAAACTTGGTGCTAGAAGTAGAAGATGCATTTTATTGGGGTATTCAGATACTTCCAAGGCATATCATCTTTATGATGAGGTAAACAAGAAATTTGTTGTTTTCAGAGATGCCATTTTTCTTGAAACTAATAAAAATTACAAGTTTATTGAAAGGCAACTTGATTGTCTAGAGAAGCTTTCTCATCTAAATACATATTATGAATTTGATAATGAAATTCCAAACCTTGAAGGGAGAATCCTAATATTGAATCAGGGTCAATATTTGAAATTTCATTTTGAAGCACCAACACCCCCTCATGAAGAAACTCATGAAGAAGAAGTTCTGACCACTTCACCCAAACTAGATGATGTTATTGAAAGGATTGGAAGATTGAACCTCGAAGAGAATGAAGCAGTTCCAACTAATCAACTGAGACCATCAAAGAAGATTCCAAAATGGGTCATAAAGACACTTGAAAGTGTCCATCCATATCAAGCTGGAAAGACAGGGATGAGAAATTAAGAAAGACAAGATGATGGGGGAGAAGCAGATAACTCAGGTGATGACATGGATGTCTCATTTGATTCTGAATTGAATTTATCTGCTAACTTTGAACCAAATTCCTTTATAGAAGCTGCTAAATGTGAAGAATTGAAAGAATCAATGCAAAATGAATATGATGCGCTCATAAAGAATAGAACCTGGAAGCTGGTTGACCCTCAAAACGGAACCAAACCAATTGGTTGCAAGTGGGTATACAAGAACAAAAAAAATCAGATGGCTCTCTTGACAAACACAAAGCAAGGCTCGTGGCGAAAGGTTATGCACAAAAATGAGTTGACTATGAAGAAACATTCTCCCCCACATCAAAATGGGGTACCATCCGCACTTTGCTCTCCATGGCAGCACACAATGGGTGGAAATTCCATCAAATGGATGTAAAAACTACTTTGTTGAATGGAGACTTGAAAGAAAATGTTTTCATGTCTCAACTAGAAGGCTTTGTTGTGAAGTGACAAGAAAACAAGGTATGCAAGCTTGTCAAATCCTTGTATGGCCTAAAACAAGCACCACGAGCATGTTATGAAAAGTTAATCGAGTGTCTTCTAAAGCTAAATTTCAAGCATTATAATCTTGATGATGCAACAGATTTTGTGAAGAAATTTGTAATATCTATTGTATTTCTTGTAGTATATGTAGATGACCTCTTGATGAAAGGAAACAATGAAGATTACATAGCATTTATAAAGAATGATTTGAAGAAATGTTTTGAAATGATTGATTTTGGACATCTTCATTATGACTTAGGAATTCAAGTAACTCAATATCCATAGTACATATTCATATCTTAGAAAAAGTATGTTGGAGAATTATTGAACAAAATTTGCAAGACAAAATGCAACCCTCTCTCAACTCTAATGGAACAAAAGTTGAATCTCACATCAAGTGAAGTAAAAGAATTTGAGGATGCAACAAAGTATTGACATCTTGTATGAAGCCTTATTTACCTTACCAGTACCAGACCAAATATTTCTTATGTTGTTGGTATTCTTTCTAGATACATGCACAAAACTTGTGAAGGACATTGGTTTGCAAAAAAAATAGTTGTGAGGTACTTGAAAGGGACTCAAGACTTAGGAATCTAGTACACTAAGGTGGAAGACTTCAAACACATTGGGTATACTGATTCAGACTTTGATGACGATAAAGAGACAAGGATGTCCACTTCTGGATACACAATGAGTCTTGGATCAACATTTATTTCCTCGAGATCACGCAAACAACAATTCCAACAGATTCGACAACAAAAGCAGAATATGTGGAAACTGTGGAAGCATCAAAGAAGATTGTGTGGCTAGGGAAGATACTTGAAGATTCGCAGGAGAAGCGACTCCCTTATTGATTGACAACACTTCTACAATCAAGTTGGCCAAGAATACCAAATTCCATGATCAAACCAAGCACATCAACACAAAGTACCTTTTGATTTGACATCATGTAGAGGCCAAGACTGTTCATTTACGACAATGTTCCACAAATGAGAAAATTTCCGACATCTTCACCAAAGCACTTGGACGAGAAAAGTTAGAAAGATTTAGAACCATGCTCAGACTCAGAAAGACCCCTTCGGATTAAGAGGAGGGATGTTGGATACCTAATCTTAAGATTATGGTTCCATATGTAAATATTGTAAATATAATTTCTGAATGTGAATATTCACGTAGGAATATGAATAGGTTGGTTGGAAGTGAAATCACAATCACCATATGCATGGTATAAATAAAGGCATTTTCCATTGAATAAATTGAACCGAGAGTTATTCATCCTACACGTTGCTTGCCAAAACTTGGATACTTGAGCCATCATCAAACCATGATTTCTAATTAAAGGATTTGAACACATATTGAAAATTTACATATTTTGAGTATTTATATATTTATTTGCATCCCTTTCCATGGACAAGCAGATGGTTCTCCTTCCCTTTTGTCCATTTTTATGTAACAACATCGGGTTAACACTCAATGCGTTTAGCTTCGAATGAATATGGTTGGGGTAAACGATGTCCAGGACCGCGTACAACATTTAGCTGGACCCCGCCCACATTGGGGTTATCTCCTCTTATGAAAAAATAAATTAAGGAAAAATAAACCATATAATTATAAAATAAAACAAAACAAAAACATTAAAATCATTAAAAATTATAAAATAATAATAATTTAAATTGGAAAAGAGAAAAAATATATTAAAGATTATAAAATCATAACAATAATAAAATAATTTAAATAAAAGAAGAAGAAAAAAGTATAATTAAAAAATTAAGAAAATAATAATAAAAAAGTTAAAGAAGAGAAAATCAACTCTAAGTGAAAAGGAACTCAGAAAGAAGAAATTAACATTGCTATCCAGTTTTAGATAAGTTTTTTTTGCCATGGAAGCACTTGTTGAAGGAGTTGTATTTTTGCACTTGATATGAAGCTAAATAATATTACTTTAAAAGTTAAAATTTGACCATTCAAGCTTCATGAGATAACTTAGATATGTATGACAACGAATTTTATTAATGTGATAAACAAACACTAGTTCTATATACATTTCACTTCAGATGACGGAAAATGAGTATTTTAATAGGAGTTTTAACTTCAAATTGAATAATCGTTTAACATCATATCTATGTTTGTTTTTTCTTAAAATGAATATAATATCATATTTTTTTGTTTTGTTTTTTATTAATATAAGAATTAAATGGTTTTATTAATATATTTTCTGAAAAAATTGAAAAACTATTATTTATAATGATGCAATTGCATTCCCCACATTTTTGAATAACTTTATGATGACTAGGTCTTCCATCTGAAATAAAATTTCCCTTGGGATTATTGCCATCATCTATCCACTTATTATGAGTTTGGACTTCACTTAGCAAATCATGCTTTTCATACATTTCAATAATATTATCCTATAAGGAGGCGAGCTTTACCCTTGGAAAATTAGCCCCGATATCCTTCTTGTCATGCTTCTTCAAGGAATCATAATATGCGATGCAATCTTCTTTCTCACAACACTATTTATAGCACTCAAGCTCTGCCCTAGCTCAACAACGTTTGTGTTGTGCTTGTTTTCAGTATCACTTGTTATTTGTAGGGCAATCGGTGCATTATCATTCTACACAAAATGGATATCACCAATTCAAGAACATTTTTTAAAATGTAGATAAAAGTCAAAGTCAAATTACAATTTAATATCAAACTCTTAACACAATAAGAAACTAGCAGAACTTTTACTTTTCAACAAGTTGAGAGGATACCTTTCAACATTTTTTTTGGTTCTTCCAAATTTTATTTTAAAAAGGGAATTGAATATTACATGATACCCAACACCAATGCCTTCCCGCTGCAATAATATTCCTATCTTGGTAAAAGATTATGTTGATTGCATGGGCAGACCCGGGTTTACTATAATTAATCAACAACACCCCAAACTCACTGGCCCTTTCGGCAACAGACTGCAAAGCGATCTGAAGTCTCACCCGAAGTGAATCTAATGGGTTGGCCAAGACTCAAGTGTCTTGGACCAGGTTCTGCACATCCTACCTCTTATTCCTTACTCCTGTGCGCCACTAGGTCGACTAGCTCTGCGCATCACACGTCCCCTTCTACTCGCAGCACTTTTCACCCATGCGATGCTCAACCCTGCACCAGTCGCTCTATTTCCTCTTCACGTCGCACAACTTCCACTTACTCGCAGCATTCCAATCCTTACTGCATCTCTGCGCACCGCGGAACACCCATCCTCTCCTCAACGCTAAGCCCTCAGCTCGCAGTATCTCGCATCGCAGCTCCTCTGCCGATGCGATATCGCCTCTCTGCGATATCTTACCACTGCGACTTTACGCTCTTAACGTTGATTGCGCCGATGTGCGATACTCTACTTCTCAGAAGTCTATTGTGAGTAACTGGTAATTAGTGCCAGACGTGAAAGAGTCCTTAAACAACCTACTGCTATACTTCGACTTATCCTTAGCCTTTTGCAATAATATGAACGAAACAATACATACATTCGTCTACTGCCACTATCATTACATGCATAATAACTAGAAACAATAAGCAAATACAATCACATCCATTCAACACATAACACGCAAATTTAACGTGGTTCACCCTCGGGATGGGAGCTACGTCCACCAAACTGTGCTTCTATTATATATCTTGAAGGAAGTTAGCACAGTTTGTTGCACTACAGTTGCAGCGCAAAGTTTCTCCTAGATCTCTGATCTTCTCTCTATATCCCTTCCCTCTCTGCTCTATCTGCAAATGATTACATACAGACTCAAATGACTCACAAACGACTATGTGTCTGGATTGTTACAACGCAGTCTGTCTGACTGAATCCTGAATCTACAAGACTATCAACTGATCGACTATCTACTGATTGATTAGCTACCCAACCAACCCTTTACAATACAAAAATGTAAGCTTTTATAGGCAGCCCGAAGGTCTTGCCATTACAACACTGTGGGCCTGTCCCAACAGTAAACCCATACCCTTAATAGTGACAGTCGGTCCTCTCTGTCCTTGAGGTAGCCGCTTCCCGTCACACTGCAGCTCTCTGCAGTCTTCCATGCTTCCCGACACTGACCATGGGTACTATGCACCGCTTCTCTTTCTGTCCTTCGCCTTCAATGCTTGAGCCTCATTGCTCCTTCTTCTTTATGAGGGTCGCTGAGCCCTCCTGTCTTCCGCCGCTGCCTTCAATGCAGTGGTTGAGCTTTCTTCTCTCGGCCGCTCTGGTACCGTTGCCTTCTTGACTCTTCTATCCAAAAAGTCATAGTTTCCGGCTCTGCTCTCTAGCTGGAAACATGCTACACCGTCGTAGCTCTACCCTCTCCTTTTTCCTCCAAAACTTCTCTCCTTCCGCCAAAATTAGCAACTTCTTCTGTAGCTGCGGGATCCTGCTCCAACAGATTATGAACCGGTTTTTGCAATTCTTCTCCCAGTTATGGAATTTTCTATGGTATGATTCAAAACAAAATCATATGCTATATGCTCTGAAAAATAGTCCTATAAAATATTATCCTAACTTTTTTCATGGCTTTGCATTGTCAAATGAATAATCCTCAAAATGGTCTCATAATTATCAATACACGTTGCACCATCACTTGAACAAAACATGTAAGTGCCTAAAGGTTTGTATGGGCTTCTCTTGATAACCCCAACTAACTCCCTTGGAGAATCAAGCCCATGGTTTGCTAATGTATAAGTATATTGCAAGACATTGTTAAGAAGAGTCCTACAAGCATCTTGAGTAAAAGAATCAGGTACATTTACACTACCATTAACCATTATGGCCTGCCAATGAGGAAAATAGCAATCAAGGGTTCAACAATCGACTCAAATGGTACAAGGAGCATCTGAGGAACAATATCATGTTTGAAAACCACATGAAAAAAGTTGCCTATCCAGTTTTCACGACCAACTGCTTCAACAAGTCCTACATCCCCCAATAAAGGACATCCAAATGTTATATAGAAAGGAGAGCTTCGCCTCAACCTCTTTTCCAATACCCATTGTGTGTCCAATATTGTAACGGCCTCTCCTAAGGAAAGACCCGCAAATTTGCACATGTTTGATCATGAAATGCATCAAAACAATGTTAAAATAAGTGACTAAGTATTTCCTCTTTTTATGAATCTAAGATCATTTTGTACTGAAATATAAATTAGTTTACCTTTTCTTCGAAATATGTATTCTCCATAATATGGAGGAAAACCTTAAGAGCTCCCTAGTGGACAAGGGATGGTTGATCATCATTACCCTTGAGGGAATCAGAGAAGGTGTGGTTGTCAGTTTGTATATTTCCATGTCCATATTTTCTCTCTTCGACAATGAAACCTTCTATTTTATGAAATGAAGGGAAGGCAACATATGCAACGCCTTCATACTCATTTAGGCTAAAATTCTTTGATTTGTTTGCACAACGTAACTCTTCCCAACCCTTGGACAGAATTCCGCGTGAAAGAAGGAAAGTTCCAATATCTTGACCAACAGTGGACCTGTAACAACATTTCTATAAATTAGCACTAAACTGAAGAAGCAGGCGAAAGACCAGATTCTTGGATCTTCCTTTGCTAGGTTGAATTCGCCACCTAACTCGTCACCCCTCCATAGCTCATAGGATGTTCCCTCAAGATTCAAAACTGTCCAAGCCTCAAGGACTTCCATATTGGATTCTATAGACAACCGAATTATTTCAACTATTGACCATCCATGGTGGGCTCTTTAAGCTTAAAGTAAGCTATCAAGATTCTAACGCAAAATTTAATTATCACCATAAGAGCTTACCAAGACACCGGTAGCCCATAACATGTAATATCGCATACTCTGTTATGAGGCTTCTAAAATTCCAAGATCTGCAATGTGACAATCCTATGGGTTGTAATGGAAGAGAAATAGTTTCCAATAATCGAAAAAATGCGAACAACCCTGGGTTGTAACACATGCTAATGAAAGTAGGTACTGTGCCAAAGGCGTTGGTTTGGTCTTATCCATGTGTAAGGGGTTTCGAGTTTCAGTTCTCACTGTAGATAGGGGATGTTTCTTAAATAACGTAGCCTAATAAAAAAATCAACATTTGATGACCATGATAGACTTCCTTTGCTAGGGGAAAAAGGAATTTATGGGTATCAAGGTTCCTCATATTGCAATATAAATTTGCCAAAACAATTGGGGTAGGAGTGACACCTGACATGTGTAACTACATTGGATACTAAGGACTATCTTTTATGCGAAGAGATTAAATAAAGTCCACAAGATTCGAAACCATGCCCACTAATAATCAATTAAAAATTACCAAAATTCACTTCTAACCCAATAACACACAAATGTTGAAATCGCATCCTATGCAGATGATTTTTTATCAAATGCAATCTTAAGGACACCCATATCCAAGATTTCATAAAAATAGAACATGGACCTGGTCTTAATTTATTAATTACTAATGGTAGATTGTTAAAATTTGAAACTCTAGGAGAATAATATAGCTTTGGGGTACCACAACTTTTCTAGAGGGATAATTTGATTTATACATGGCTAGACATTAATTTTCTGCTACAATCGCTTCGATTTTCGAGCAAACTTAACGTCATTCTTCCTGTCATATAAAAGTTGATTTCTCTCTTTGTCTGTAATGGCGATCGTGACTATTAGTAGAGAAATTAAGATCACACCTAACAATAAAATTTGATGGTGGTTCAGACTTTATAATTATTAATGAGAAAAGCACATGTGTGATATCCTTCGGCAAAGAACAATGTATGTTTGGGTATTTCTAGACCTTCCAATATTTACGTTGAATCTAGTCGAAACCCTGACATCATTTTCAGAATTTTGGACATGACTTATCTTGAGCGTCTCGGTAAGTCTAAATCTATGAGAAGTGGTGACGACAGGAGCAGCTAGAGCTTCAAGAAGGTTATTCTCTTCAATGCACATGAAAACATCATCACACAAATCCACCACATACCGTATAAATTGCAAGAAACATGTTTTCTTGATGCATTTTTGAGATGGGTACCTTGATGCCAATAGAAAACAATTATGACATGCTTCAAAAGACCAACGTACAAACCTAGTTCAAACTTGCGTTCCTCCATTTTCTCATAAATGGACTGATCTACAACACCCATCTCTTTCAATGTTCTACCCACAATTCGTTTTTCCCCATAGAAGCCCATTGCAGGAAGAAATAGTAGATTCAAGGAGTTAAAATCGATTCTGCTACATAGTAGCATAATTCAGTCATACTTGCCTTTCATGTACGAAAATTCCGAACAATTCGAAATTGGTCTAATATTCGGTGTTGGTGTAATACGGATACGGGACCATTAAATTTTGTTATAAAAAACAAATTTTAATTATCCAAACATTACAAAATAAATGCCATTCAATTTCATACTTGTAATTCAGTTCATAATGGTAAATATTTCTTGCTTTGTTATTAAAATAATTATTAATAACTTACCATCTTCTCATAAATAATTATTAATAACTAACAATATTCTCTCCCACACTCGTTCCATTATATTTTTGTTTCTTAAATAGTAATTTTTGTTATAAAATTTATAATATATTATTGTATATTTAATTAAAAATACTATATATAAGAAATCTACTATCTTATTTTAGCGGTATTGAATTTTTTTGTTACATATTTTTTTCGTATCAAATTGTATTTGTATCCATATTCGTACTCGAATTATGCTACTATGTTCTAATATCGGAACATTGGGTATAACTCGATTGCAAAGACATAGAATCTGCACTTCTGGAAGATGGGCTCTACAAAGATCAATTTCTGCTTCTCAGACACAATCTTCATAACTTGGAAGAGACATTCTACAATATAGTATACTAGAAAGAGATGTTTGAAAACTATTACTATGTTCTAGAGAATATATATGATTATCCCCATAGGTAAATAAATTCATGCGAATTTTTGGAGATTTCTAAAGTTTTGGTATGATTTAATTTTTGCATGGATTTAATCATTTTTGTAAAGTCTATTTATCTGCCTCCCTTGGTCCCAAAGGTCGACTCTCCTTATCAAACTTTCAATGCAGGCATGTCTAGGTTCATTTTGCATATGCATGTGATGGGAGATGGGCCTAGCGTTCAAAATTGAACCCTTCCCAACCCTTCCAAAGGGTTCTAGCCCTTCCAGAAGTGTAAAGTTAAAATTGTCTTTCAAACAAAAATTAAAATTTGAATTTTACCCTTCCAATTAAGAAGGGCGTAATTTATATCAACATTTCAAAAGAAGGGCACATTTGAAATTACCCATCTATATAAATTTCTCAAGATACTGAAATTACTATGGGGTGAGTGCAAGAAGATGATGGACCTTTTTGGCGCGTTAGATGCAATAGAAACCTGAAAAATCAGGCATCCCTCAACTTACTTGGATTTTTTGAGA
>LPNX010614105.1:32009-54287 GCA_001517045.1 Pseudotsuga menziesii | reverse complement strand
CACAAAAGAGCAAGGCCAAAATCCAAGACCAAGTGGGAAGATCCCCACAAAAGAGCAACGCCAAAATCCAAGACCAAGTGGGAATATCCCCACAAAAGAGCAACGCAAAAATCCAAGACCAAGTGGGAAGATCCCCACAAAAGAGCAATGCCAAAATACAAGACCAAGTGGGAAGATCCCCACAAAAGAGCAACGCCAAAAACCAAGACCAAGTGGGAAGATCCCCACAAAAGAGCAATGCCAAAATACAAGACCAAGTGGGAAGATCCCCACAAAAGAGCAACGCCAAAAAAAAACCCTTAGGAATTTCGCACTTATTGTCCAAGAGATAAGTGAGAGACTCAGTGTGTGAGATAATGAACCTAGCCGTACATCTATTTATATGAAAAATGAACCTAGGATTTCCATTTTAATGTGTGTGGGATAATGTCTTAAGCGTCGCTTTCCATTTTAAATAATTAACCAATTACGACAAATTATTAAATGATTGAGCATTTTAAGCGCCGTCGCTTAAGCGACACTTAAGAAATTATTAAATAAATGGGAAATTTAACCTCCATCGCTTAAGCGACGCTTGCAAGCCTAGGTGTCGCTTAAGTGACGCTTATCCCCACCATTTCAAAAAAAAATTTATCTTTCTGATTTTTGGCACGGTTAAAAGAAAAAATCCATGCGCCGTCGGAAAAAACCATCGGACTTTGGATCGAAATGTAGTCCAGCTATTAGTGGCCCAGGGACGAGCCACAAGTAAGTGTTAGGGGACTGTTGGAGCAGGGTTCCATAGCTACAGAAAAAGATGCTATATCGAGATAAGAAAGTCAAAGAAAACAGTACCTGAGCGGCCGAGAAGAAAGAGCTCAACCACTGCACTTAAGGCAGCGGCGTAGACAGGAGGGCTCAGCTACCCTCATAAATGGAAAAGGAGCAACGGGCTGAGGTTTTGAAGACGAAGGACAAAAGGAAGCGGCGCCCATACCCACGATCAGTGCCGGGAAGCGTGGAAGACTACAGAAAGCCATGGTGTGATGGAAAGCGGCAGTACAAGTATAGATAGGCCAACTTTCACAGTTAGGGTTTTGATTTACTATTGGGAAAGGCCCACAGTTTTGTAATGGTGAGACCTTCGAGCCGCCTATAAAGGCATGTATTTTGTATTGTAAAAGGTTAGCTATTTATACAATTAGCTAGTCCTTCGATGATCTGTTAGCTCATAGTCAGTTGTATTGTAGAAGAGTCGAGCTCTGGTTCTATTATTCAGTTTGTAGTTATCTTACTGTAACTAGTAGCTACCTCCTAGAGCATGAATATAACAATCTGCAGGGATTGAGAGAGAGAGAAAGAGAGAGAGGAAGAGTATCTTGTAAGAAGGCAATATAGAAATAGAAGAGATCTAGGAGAGAAGGGCTATAGAAAGAGAAGGAGATCTAGGAGAGATGGGCTCTAGAAAGAGAAGGAGATCTAGAAAGAGAAGAGATCTTTGTGTCTCTTGTCTCTTGTGATGTGCTTGTGTTATATTGCTATGCTTGTTATTCTCTCAGTAAAGATCCTAACATAATGCTAGCTTAATGTTGAAAAACTAACATTAGACACCTGGGAGTGTATACATTTTGTATGACCGTGTATTATATGATGGTGTCTTAAAAAGCCCCAATTTTGTATCATGACACTATGTATTACCACATTTTTGATGTATATATAAATTTTTTTATGGTGATCGATTTATTTATTTACATGTGTAAAAGTTTTGTTTGTAATTAATTTATTGTGAATGAAACAAATGCCAATCTAACACGTAGTTAGCATATGATTTAGCAACTTGATTATTATTTCTTGGAATGTGTATATATGTTATATTGTCAAATTGTCGTTCTAACAATCTCACACGCAAGAACCTTCTCAATAACGTCAGATCTCTGAAATGGTACAAACCATTGAGCTGTGACACTACTAACTCCGAATCAAGACGTACCTCAAGAGATAGAACGCCATGTAGAATGGCATCCCATAGAAGCTCAATAATGGTGCTATATTCAACAACATTGTTGGAAGATGGCCATAAACATACACCTCCTGAAGACAGTAGCTGACCCATAGGAGTATAAATCACCCAAGCAGTAGAGGCTGGGTGTTGAGTGTGATGTCTTGCACCATCCGTGAATCCTATGTAGGTGGAAGATTCCATTGACATCTGCCAAAAGAAATGGAAACTAACCACAAACCCGATCACGATAAGAAAAATACCTAACTATGCAAAGATGTACGATAATATACAATAAGCAGCCTTGGCTAAAAATCATGCATAATACTTCTTAAGATAGAGCCCATTTCTAGGCTCCTCCAAGGCCATCCCTTCCTAATCCACTAACTCATAGGCACCCTTCTCTAACACATGATTGACCACGTAAGGACCATGCCACATAGGATTAAAGTTCCCTGCCCCCAAGGGTTCTTTCGGTTGATCCCACAAAAGGACCAAGTCTCCTTCACTAAACGCCCTTGGATGGAAAGACTTATCATATTGGGCCTTTACACGACGCTTATTAACCTCTAGAGCCACCAAGGCATCCCGACGCTGCTCGTCAAGTTGCTCAAGGTGAACCAAATGCTCCTCCAAAGGTGAAGTGTCTGGTAAGAGTTCCACAGCTAGCTTCAATGAAGGAATCTCGCATTCAACCGGCAATATCGACTTTAATCCATGTACAAGTTGATATGGATAAAAACCAGTGGCAGTCTTAACAGCGGTTCGATATGCCCACAAAGCAGGGTATAACATAATGTGCCAGTTCGTCTTGCTTCATGTGATGGTTCGTTGGAGAATGGATTTGAGTGATTTATTCATTTCCTCTACCTATCCATTTGCTTCAGGGTACTAAGAAGAGCAGTGCTCTTTCTTATACCCTAACTTTGATGCCAACTCTTCCATCATATGGTTCTGAAAGTGTGAGCCATGGTCAGTGACAAGCTCTTTTAGAATCCTGAACCGAGTAATAATTTGGTTGAACACAAAGTGAGCGGATCTCTCACTGTCGGATTTTACTGTAGGCATAGCCTTAGCCCATTTCATGAAGTAATCAATAGCCACTATAATATGATGGTGCCCCCCAACCGAAGCTGGGTTGCAATCCATAAAATCGAGCCCCCACTTAGTGAAGGGACCGGCGGTGATAATGGGATGTAATGGGGTAGGTTTCAAGCACATATTACATGCGAACACCTGGCAAGGGTGGCACCTCTTGACCGCATCAATACAATCTTTAAAGATCGACAGCCAGAAATAACCCGCTCTTAAAATATTTTGAGCTGTAGAAAGCCCAGATAAATGACCACCACATGCCCCTCCGTGGCAATCATTCAGCACTACCTCAGCCTCCTCATGAGTTAAATAGCGTCATAAAATGGAATCTACCCCACGGAGGTACAAAGTATTTTCCACTATGAGGTAGTTCTTAGAGACGTGACGTAATCGTCGCCGTTCATCTCGCGAGAGGTGAGTAGGGGTCTTCTGTGTTTGTAAATATACTATGATATCCCCATACCATGGGTCTAACGTTGATATTAAGAAGATGTGTTCATCAACAAACGTATCTTCACAAACCAAATCCTCAGCCTCACTCGGGAAATCTGATATAAGCTCTACAAAAATTCAAGACTTCTTTGATTTTGCCAAAACAAACTTGAGATTGAATTCTTGCAGAATGACAATCCATTTATTATACTTTCCCCCAATCATCCTTCAGGTGAGGACGAATTGAAATGGATTGACATGGGCCACAACCAAGGTCCGGAGAAGGAGAATATAATGTCTCAACCACTGAACCGCATGTACGGTAGCTAAAGCAAGCTTATCGACATGAGAATAACGAATTTCTACATCAATAAGGTTTCAGCTCAGATAATATATGACATGCTCTTGGAGCTCCTTATCCTCTTGAACCAAAACCATACCAATCATCTCTAAGGACGCGGCCACATATAATAGAAAATCACGGCTATAATCCAGAGGACTAATCACCGGGGCCGATACTAGGGCTCGCTTGAGTGCATCAAAGGACTCCTGGGCTCGCTCATCCCAATCAAAGGGAGTATCCTTCTTCAAGAGACACATGAAGCATCTAGTCAAATTGGCAAAATTGACAACAAATCTCCGTAAGAAGTTTGCCATGCCTTGCAAACACTGAAGATGACGCATATTTTTTTGGGGAGACAACTAAAGTATTGCCTCAACCTTCAAAGGGTTGACTCTTATACCCTCTTTCAAAACGATGAATCCTAACAAATGACCCGATTTCACGCAAAATATGCACTTATGAGGATTTAATCTAACTGAATAGTGCCAACATCTTTCGAATACCAATATCAAGTGATAGGGATGATGTATTCTCATACGAGAATGAGCAGCGAGGTCATCCAAAAATACTTCAATAATAGACTTGAGATCGTGGAAGATCAAGGTCATTTCCTGCTGAAATGTAGCTCCGGTGTTTTTAAGGCCGAAAGGAATTTTTTGATATGCAAACGTTCCCTAAGGACAAATAAATGCAGTCTTATGTTGGTCCTCAGGTTTAATCTATATCTGATTATACCCAAAAAATCAATCCATGAAGGAGAACACCTCACTACCTGCACACTCATCCAAAATCTGATCAATAAATGGTGTGGGGAAGTTGTCCTTAGGACAGGCACGATTCAAATCGTGGAAATCAGTACATATGTGGATTTCTCCCTACTTCTTATCCACCGGAATGGGGTTTGAAACCCACTCCATCAAGGGAACAAGATAGATGAAACTGGATTTCAACAGCTTCTCTATCTCTGCCTTAATGGTGGGTGCTTTCCTAGGATTCACTGTGCGTAAACACTGTCGAACAGGCTTAGCATTGGGGTAAGTCTTAATCTCGTGTTTGAAAATTTGAGGGTCAATACCTGGCATCTCGTCCTAAGACCAAGCAAAAATATCACGAAATTCCTTAAATATCTCGGTGTATTCCAGAATCTCAGCATGGGAACATTCCACCCCAATATAGACATTCTCTATCGTGCCAAGATTGTGAGAGATGTTGATAGGAATCGTTGAATATATGTTCACCATGTTTCCATCTGCCATCGGACTAGGAGAGCTTAATGGAACCACAGGACTACCAACTCTCTGACTAAGAACCGCCCTAAAATCCTCACACTCCAAATGGTCAAGCTCTGGAAGAAAGTATGATCTATGATGAAGTTCCTCACATGGTGGCTCAACTCTTGACATAGCCTCAATAATCACTTCATCCGAAGGGAAAACTGTATCAAGGTAGTTGTGGGCATGAGAAGACTATACTGCCCATGCCAACAGTACATAAGGGTCCTCCTCCTCTATCCACAAAGAGGAACGACTAGGCTCTGTAACACTCTTGAGATTAGCTTGATAAGCTATCATAGCTACAGGAAACGACATGCTCGTCTTGATAGGCTCACTTGAAGTACTCGGTGTAGGAAGAATCCAAGGATCTTCCATATGGGTCGTGCAAAAAGACACCGATGTCATAGATGTCAAAGCCTCATCGGAACTATATCCTATCATGAGGACTAGTGCAGGACAACTAAAGCTTCCCATGAGGGATGGATACATGCCTACACCCACACTCCCAGTTTCCAGCTGAGAGTGCTCAATGATCGGGATCGAAGCTCCCAAAGATGCTATGACAGACGGATTCTTGAATGTCATTTGATCAATTGTTACGATCTTCTCATTATGTGGAAAGCATACAATGCAGAACAAGGAAGAAGAAATGGTTTGCATACTATACATCCAGTTCCTACCCAGCAAGAGATTGTAGTCAAGGGGTGCATCTACCACCTCAACCTCTATCGCAATGGTCTTACCTCCCAAATGGACTTTAAGGGAAGGAAGGATACTATGCAGCCTAAAAGATCTCCCATCGAACGC
This sequence comes from Pseudotsuga menziesii, assembly GCA_001517045.1. Taxonomy (NCBI): domain Eukaryota; kingdom Viridiplantae; phylum Streptophyta; class Pinopsida; order Pinales; family Pinaceae; genus Pseudotsuga; species Pseudotsuga menziesii. The sequence goes on along the minus strand of LPNX010614105.1, from coordinate 48,358 downwards.
AGTTAACATAGTCACTGATTTAGATAGCTCAGGAGAACCCAGACCCTTCCAACAGGACAAAGGCATCACAGAAGTAGCAGTTCCCTCATCAATCACAGTGCATTTGATGGTCATATTAAGACATTCTACATGCACCAAAAGAGACACATAGTAGGGAAAGCGAGGCTGAAGTCCTGAGGTTTCAAATTTGATCACCAAGGAAGAATCATCACCGTTCACACCAAGGGAAGAAAGCAACGCCTTCCTTTGCGAAGGACAACTCTAAAGCACTTCCAATGCAAACATCGCACAAGGAATGTGGCCCAAATCCTCGACAACTAAATAATTCTGGGAAGCTTGGGCATTTGGATTATGTCCTAAACTCTTAAGGAATCCCTTAGGAATGTGAGGTGCAGCCTTAGGTTTATCCGTAGGTTTCTCAATGCACAAAGGGGACCCTGGTCGATCAGGCTCTTTGCCTAGGCTGGTTTGTGATGAACTATAATCTTTCGCATGAGTCACAACTTTCATAGCACGGACCATGTTAATGCACCCACGACCACTACCCTCCGGTGGATCATCATCACTAGACTGGTCATGGGACTTCGAGTTCATATTGTGGTTATGCGGTAAAGGGTTAGTTAGCACAGCTGGGCCCTTTGCCAAGAATCTCGAAGCTTCTTCAATCCGAGGGCACAAGTAACTGAGGTGATCGTCCTTACACAACCTGCAAGGGAACTTAGCCTTACGTTTTGCTTGCTTGTCACCCCCAGCATTTCTACCATTCTTGTCATTATTGTTAGCATTCTCATTCTTATTCCCACCCTTTTGATTATTATTTTTACCCTTTTTCCTATTCCGTCCGGGGTACTGGTTACCCTTCTGGTCCGACGATTGCACAGAAATTACATTCGCCATTTGGGCGGGTTGAGATGAAGCCGTAGCTTGTCCCAAAGTAGATTGGTTGATTGATAACTAAACAACTTGTTTTGCAACCGAATCTGTAGGTTTCGCACTTGCACAACCCATAATGCCATCGGCATGTGGTCCAGGTTTGACTTTGGGATCAAAACTGGAACGACGAGCATTGGGAATAATCTCATACAACAAACCAGACTGAGCATAGATCAAGTCTAGTTCCTGCTCCCTAAAAATCGCTTGTTCCTCATTCTACACTCCGGATGTAGAAACATCCTTCGCTATATATGGCAATAACGACTTGAGGAACCATTCGAGGAGGAACTCCGGCGGAATAAAAGATTTAATTAACCTCTTCCATCTATGCCACTCTTGAATATGATCAGAAATATGTGTGGATTTATCTTGTCGAAATGTCAACAAGAGTTCAGTACCAACATCATAACGCACTGGTAGCTGGAAGTTATTAAGAAAATTCATCGCAAGGTCGTCAAACAACGTGAAAGCACCGCTAGGTAACTCTATATACCATTTCGCAGCAGGCCCTATGAGGGTGTGTTGAAATAGTCTCAAATGGACCAAGTCCTGATGTAATGAATTCGAAGAGCACCATAGGTGAAAATTAGTAATGTGTTCGCTTGAATCCTCTCCCAATTTTCCCTCGAACTTAGGTATGTCCGAAGGAAGCTTGGTAGGGACAGCCGGCCAAGCTGGGTCATGAGCCACAGGATCGTTCGTCAATCTCGATAAGTCAGGAAGATTAAGTGTCATGAGGAAAGGGAGCCTAGGATGATGAGGTCAATGGACCACTCCCTGATTCATATAGGGTTGACTACCACCATGGCCTTGGCCATAGTTTCCTCCTCCCATATGACCCATATAGGGTGGCGTGGAAGCACCATAGTAGGGTGGACCTTAACTAGTAGGAGCTACAAAGCCATAATTAGGAGAGTAAGCAGATTGTTGATACCCACCTCTATAAGGTGAAGAACCCTGTCCATACTACATCCATTAATAGGGTCCATAGGTCATCGCATGCGATGCCCCATGAGACACTCTGTAGGTAGGAAGATACGCTCCGGAAGTAGGGATATACATACCGGAAGTAGGGATATATGCCGCGGAAGTAGTAATATGACCTCTAGAAGCATGAACATAGCCTCCCGAAGCAATGGGAAGTATGTAAAATTGAGACACAATTGGTCTAGTAACTGTAGTATGGACCTTACTCGTAGCCATGTGCCGACTCGAAGGACCATGTGAATAAGGTGAGGGTGGACATTTGAATAACTAGGGATATAGGATGAAGGAATCTGAGTAATCAAGTATGTACTACCGCCTATCATCACTCGTCTCGGGTCTAGTATCCTAATCGTATTTCTAACTCTAGACCTAGGAGGGATATATGATGTAACTTCCACCACTGGGACAGAAGGTGCAATGTGACTAGTGCTCCCAAACCTCTCCACATGGTAAGGAATGAGAGTGCCCCCAGGCATAGTGTTAGGCTCGAAGTCGGATTTGACATGAAATGCCAAATCATGTGTAGGAAAACCAGACATAGCATAACTACTGTAGCTAGTGCCGGCCGGTTCAAAATGAGTCTCGGCGTCCTCCAGCATTCCATACTGGTAACGTGTCAATGGGGAATCAGTCCTAGAGTGAGTAGGTATATCGTGCATGGCTCTTATCTCAAAAATCACAGGACCTAACTCAGCTAAGTCGGGTGAAGGATCATAAGTAGGAGTAAATTCCCCATCATCTACATGAATGGGAGAAGGTGGTTCAGGAATATCCTCTAAACGGTCTCCCATGGTGTGTGAATCAATGTGTGACATATTCCTCCTGGAATTTCTAGGTCTCTCTCCCAAAAGAGGAGGAGAAGTAGAAGGCGGAAGTCCTGCTAAACGAAGAGAACGGTGAGCAACCGCACTCGAATCCACAATGACTCAAAAAATAGCAAAGAATATCTATTTATGTAAACCCTAGGCCAACTATCATGCACAGAGAAATCACTAATAAAATCTAAAGCCAAATGCAAGCAAACAAGAGCTGGATAAGTGAGCTCCCGAATGAAGCAGGTATGTCTCACCTAAGAGACGCTTGAGACTCCCATACACAACAAGCAGAGGTATGTAACCAATTATTGTGGCCCTCAGCTTCAACGTGTAAAGCGACTGTGCTGTCTAACCCTAACCTGGTCGGGACACCCAAAAAATAACCCCTGCAAAGTACCCCCTCGATATCCTAGGTAAGGCTACTAAGGTCACCTCAATATAATCAATGCTCAGGCAGACAGTCGTAGGCGGGATTGACCGTATGGGCAGGGTAGCAAAGACCAAAACTCTTGAAAGAGCCCCCAGATACGAATACAATCCTGGAAATATCTCTGGTGCTACTCAGTTATGACTAGGGGTCATCCCAATCAATAACCACTCACACTGCCTCGTGCTTAACTCCCTTTTGAGAGGAGGATCTTGAGAAACACTGGTTATATCAAGGATTTCACACACTCACCTAGACAAACACATACATGTTGTTGTTTAGTGATCTTGGAGAATTGACTTACAATGAACTATTCCGAGATCCTAAAACCTAAGCTGGTTGCTGCACCCTAGAAAAGAAAAGAGTGTAGTTCATTTTAATTTAGCTTTGATTTTAGTTGGCTTTATTACTCAAAAATGGGATATGATCGTGCAACTAATGGTGTTATGACGCAACATGAAGTAAAATGCACACCTAACAATCAATGCAAATGCATTATGTCCATGAAAACAGGGTATGCTACTACGTGAAATGCACAATTTTTCTTCAAATGATGAATGCAAATTTTCCTATATGAAGTCCTAACTAGTACTCCAAAGCAAATCTAGTGCAAGTACAATGCAAAGTGCAAAATGCAATGCATGATGATAAGCAAATGTTTTTGGATTTTTTGAAAATAAAAGAGATGCAAAAAGCAAAAGAATGATTCTACGACCCCTAGACTCTGCAAGGACACCCAAATAGTACTCAAGCAAAGAACTAAGTTAAAAGAACTCTAATGCATTAATCTTAAACAAAAAATCGAAAATTCCATGACAAGAACCTTCTTAAAAAAAAATTTAGCCTAAAAAAAAACATTTCTGGTAAGAAACAGAGGTCTAAACAGACTCAGGCAGTGCCAAAGGAGACTCAGCAAATATTAGAATTCACCCAGCAACCAATTATCTTCCACAAAAAGGAAAAATCAAGGGTATATGCAACTATTCACAGTAAGCCCACGTGTATATGCGGAAATCGCAGAGGAACCCGTGTGTATACATGACTGTGAGTTGAAAACCCACGTATAGGAAGAAAGGTGCATAAAATCAAGGCAAACAGACAGGCTGAGACAAACTTCACACCAATCAGACTCTACCAGGAATACATGCCCCCATACTTGACACAGAAACAAGAGAGAAAAAGCAATTCAAATACATTGAATGCCGAGCAAACAACCCCCAAAGGACAACTACTAGGAATTCCCCAGCAGAGTCGCCAATTCTGTTACGGAGAGAAATTCCTATGGCTTAGGGTACCACAACAGATAGCTTGACTCTAGAAATCAATCATTTCCAATATGCAATAGAAATTAAATTTCTAACACTCAAGGATCAGACCTCGTACCTTATTCCGGACGGTTGAAGTAGATCCCCGTTGAGCTTTCCAACTTCAGCTTGAATTGATAGATTGCTTCCTCAACAACAAGTAAACAATACAAGCATTCTATATATCATGGTGTTAGATCTATTCTAGCATATATAATCCATAATGTACAAGCATTTGACATAATCCCATGGATAAAATATTCATTCAAACACACATTATTGGACATGAAAAGATATTTCTATTAATATAAATTAGAGATTACAAGATACAACCTCTAATGGCACGTATGTGAACCAGAGAAACTAAATCCCCCACTTGGGCCTCCACCACTTCAATCCTCCATCTCTCGATAGCAAGCTCACAAGCAATAGGAAAGCTTGGGAAGAACACAAAAGTGCTCCAAGGGACAGAGGGATGCAGACTCAAGCATAAGTTTCGACAACTATGGACTATAGTGTCTTTGCTCTTAATTCTCTATTATGCCTTCAATGTACCAAGGGGTTCCTTATATATCTTTTCAAAGGGGTAATGAAAGGTTGAATCCAAGCGATCTCACGACATATGGAAGGCCAGGAGTCAAATGAGTCAGATCCATGTCAAGGAAAACTCCAAAAGGATTTGGATTATGCACACATCCCTATGTATACAGTTTTAGTGGTCAAACCCACGTATATACACGCTTATAGGTTTAAAAGTCACGTGTATCATTTTTCATATGTTTTTAGGGATGATCAAGGAAACATCAAAGGACAAAATGTGGTCCATGGGGTCTAATGAGTCTGCAGCGGGACACGGAAAGGCCATACAAAGTGTGATTCACCTAAAGTGGTGAAATCTTCTATAACATCGGGATATCTGCTTCATTTTTTAACGAGCTTGGAACATAAAAAGAACTATGCTAAAAATGACCTGTTTCATTTTTACACAAGCTTGAAACAGAAAAATAACTATTCTTGAAACATGGCTTCATTTTTATGCAAGCTTGAAACCAAAAGGTAAAATTTGCTTAAAGGAAACCTACTTCATTTTTTAATGAGCTTGAAATAGAAAATGAGCTATGCTTAGGAATGGTTTCATTTTTATGCAAGCTTGAAACCAAAACGTAAACTTTTCTTGAGGGCCAATTTTTATTTTTTAATGAGCTTGTTAACCCAAAAATCCCCCACATATCTCTCAATGGCCTACACCACCCAAGGACACCATCCCACAGCACTCATTTCACTCCATAAGACCTTCCATGACCTTCCATTTGACCCCCACACCTCCAAAAGAGCCCAAGGATGAAGAAAAAGGCTAAAAACCCCAAAAATGAGCCCAAAATAGACCCCCAAGAGCTAAAGCCCTCAAAAAGGAGCTAAAACCCTGAAAGAGGATAAAGTTAGGGTAGAAGGGGCTAAAGGCCCAAAAAAGAGGCTAAAGCCTTGACCAAGGGCTTAAAACCCTAAAACCCCTCAGAAAACCTATATAAGGAGGGTGGGGGGTCACTCTCAAAACACTCCTCATTTGCATATTGTTATGCTTCCCGTGAATGCTTTGAGACCTCTTGCTCTCAAACCACCCACTCTCCCTCTCCTCCATCTCCATTTCTCCAAGCCATTGCTCCCCAACCAAGAGAGAGGTGCTCCCATGAGCTAGGGCATGGTGGCCCATTTCCACGCAAGTGAGGTATAGCTTCTTTTCATGCATGTTTATTTACTTGTTTTGTTTTCTAACCAATATTTTCATTTGCAAGTTTTACATTAACTTTGTTTGCAGGTTGCTTCATAGTAGTATAGGTTTATTTTGTAGGTTTTGGAGGCAGAACCCTAACCCACTGTGTGTACAGGAGTTCAACAATGGTTCATCTCTTCTCTTTTATTTTCTTCTCTTAGATCTTGTTGTAATCTCACAGATCACATAAGGTTACCAATAATACATACTAAAAGATACATAATATAAAACAGAGACAAGAGATAAGAACAGATAGGATTAAACATATTATATTATTATAGTGAGTCCATATAATGTAGAGAACTGAAGTGAGTTCTCTTTTGGCTCAACAGCCTAATATATACAATTTAGAAATAGTTACAAAATAACTACCTGTTGGTTCGGTGAACTGACACGACTTTTGGGTAGCCGACCTAATCTTTTGGTTTAGTCGGCTGACCGACTTAGTCGGCTGATCGACTAAGTCGGCCCATCGACTTTGTCGATTGATCGACTAAGTTGGTTTTCATTCAAGTCGACTTGTATACTTGCTCCTTCTACATCTCCCCCACGGACAAAACGTTTCTTCATCCTGAAGAAACAGGAAGGCACAAAAAAATATGTTTGCCGGACCATTCAAAATGCTATTGTGGTGGACTGTGCAGATGGATAGTTGGTCATTTCTGGATGCAGATCTCGACAATGGCCGGAGCTGTGATGGCAAGGTGATGTTGAAAATCTGTCTAGCTCTGTAAAGCTTTCTAGATGTCAATAGTTAATGTAGTTAAGTTTGACAGGACCGACATCTTCTCCAAGAGGGGGACTTCTGCGATCTTCTCCATGTTGGGGCCCAGGAACTGGTTCTGCTCTTCTGCTGTGTCGATGAGTCTTTTCATCTTTGGGAAGATGATGTCACATTTCTCTAGATTGGGAAGATCTTGTTGCACCCACTGATGTGCTTCCCATTCCAGCTTCTATAGTTTGTTGGTTTCCAGCATTATCTATTCTTCTATTGTCTGCCTAAGTGCTTCCTCCATCATCTTCCTGCTCTCCAAATCCTAAATGCCTTGATGAGTTTGTCATGTCTGCTGATAGACCTGCCCATAGTGAGTAGGCCAGTCTCTTAAGACTTCTTCGATGATGGAGGACTCCTCCATGTGGTCCTGTAGCACTTTGTATGCCTCTGAGAAAGCAGTGTGCTGTGCCAGTAGCAATCAGGAAGTCTCTTCCTTCTGTTATTCCTTAGTCTCTTGGAGGTGTGCCTGGATGGTCGACACCATGCTCTTGAAAAGATGATATGCTCTTTCAAGTGATCAATCTGTGTCGACTTCAATAGGGCCTATTATGACGGACTGAGCTAACGTCCTGCATTTGCCGAGAAACTCGACCTGTTCTATATTTTTGTCTGTGAGCTCTTTAGTTTTTCTTCCAGTCCTTGTCTTTGCTTCTTTGGCTAGAGTTTTGAGGAGTTGGCCCACCTCTGTGTTGGTCAAGGATCTTGCATACCTCAAAATAATCCAAAGTTTGGGAGTCTTCCCATGTGCTCCTTCCTCTTCTTGTGCTGTTCTGGCTCTGTCTCCTATGTACCTACAATAGTTGAGGGGGGGCCTTTGGATTGCGGGATAGAAGTGGACGATTTTTCTGGCTGGGGGTTTGGTATGGTCGCTTCCAACTGTGAGGATGTAGTTGGTTGTGATATGTCTGGTTGTGAATCAGTAGGTGGCGGGGGTGGTGGGGATTGTGGTGGCAGTGGTGATGGAGTGGGGGAATGGTCGGGGGTAATGGGTTTGTCAGAAGTGCGGTGTTGACTTTCATCAGACGGTGGGTTTGCTTCCAGCGGTGTAGTGCTGGGTGGGTCGTCCTGGGGTTCGGGGTCGATGTGTTCAATGGTAGCATTCATGTGTCCAATCGTGTCTCCTTCTTGGTCGGATCGATTGAAGGTCGACGTGAGGTGTGCAAAGACCTTGGGGTGTGTTGTACTGGCGGTATAGAGAGAAGCCTTTGTGTAAATTTTCTGAGCCGACTGGAACAGCTCAGGAAGCGTCTTGAAAAAATCTTTGAGCTCTGTATCTTTGTCGAACTTTTATTTCACCGTCTCCGGTATCTCTCTTTTGTATAATTCGAGGGGGCTGCCGACTGTTGTGTCGGTGCTTGCTCCTCGACTACTGGTGTCGGTGATGGAGGTGGAGGGGTTGACACAAGATCAATGACGTCTTCAGGTGTTGTCATTGTTTTTTCCTTCTTTGGTCGACCTTCAGGGGCTCCTACTTCCAGAAACCATTGAAACTGAGTTTCAATTGGTAATTTGTTTGCAGTGGCATCCTCTATAATGTCAAGGGCTACAGCTACTAGTTCTTCTTCATCATCAGACGACTCGACGATGATAAGATTGCGCTTACCCTTGCCTTGTTCCTTTTGGGATCTAATTTTCTTTCTGGCGACGGCTATCTTGGTGGCCAGTTTCTTGATGATGCCTCTTGATAAAGCATACTCATGGTTTTCAGGCTTGACTTCACCCATCGGTTCGTGAGTCGGAGCGACACTTGCTAGAGTCGGAGGAGTTGTTTGCTGCTGTGGTTGTGGCTATGGTTCCATCGGTTGTGGGTCGACTCTTTTTGCAGTCAGAGGCTTGATAGTGATTTGTACCCAACCAGTGGGCTCAACCGGTATTTCCTCCGACACAAATGTACTAATGTATAGGTTGAGCTCATAGTCTTCCTCTTTCTCTTGGTCGATGAGTGGATCCATGATTGATAAGTTGACCTGTTTCGCTGCCTCGAGTACTGGTATTCTTGTCTTTGCCTATCGGGTCAATTCCTGAAATATTTGATCGAAATTCGGGTAGTAGTCGAGGGCGTTGTCCTTGGGGTTCTCGCCCTGCATATACCAGACCGATGTATGTTCAAGCTCCAACTGTATGTGGGAGTTCCCTGGTAGATTTCGTCGGATGTTCTGAGGCACCCTCCATCTAGTCATGCAAACCTTCAACGGTTGGAACCAGTTTTCCAAAAACACTTTCCCTTGCTCCATCTCATGCAGGATTTCTTTCTGGGAAAAGGGTTTGAATCTATACATGTCAAACCTTGACGGTTCCCAGAATACTGGGCTTCCTTTCGGACAGATGTGGTACATAACGATCCAAAGGATGAGGGAGGGGAACTTGATTATTCCTCCCATCTCTTGGCATCATTCGCAGATGGTTTTGATCATGTCTATGACATAATCTCCCCATCTGTAGATTTGACCATCGGTGGCAATTGTGTCGATGGCCTCCAACATTTCCAACTTGAGGTCGCTTCCTCGACCTGCTAATGTAAGTGTGATGGTGATGATTTTGGCCACAATTTGTGGTGTATGAGTTGTGATTTGCCTGATCATCAACCCTTTGGAGTTTTTCCCAGATGGCGATCCCATAAGTTCTCTTACTAGCCCTTCCTTGATTCCAATTGGTATAAGGTTTCATGTGTTAGACATGCCAGTGAGTTTTGAGATGACATCTTCGGCAATGTCGATCGGCTCGTTGAAGTAGAACTGACCGTTGTGGTATCAGATGATAATGAATTTTACGGCAGCTTCTTTCGTCGCACCAAATATTGCCATCAGAGGTGCATTGGCATATCCAAATAGGGTGCTGCGTCAGACTTTTTCGGCTGCTTGGGTCATTTTCTTGTCGACGAAGGCCCATTCTTGAGTCTCGGCCTAGAGTTTCTGCCATGGGCCCTCCTGCACTTTGGCGTTTTTGATGTTTTTCAACTTGCGGAGAAGGGGTGTATCCGCAGCCTAGATCTCTTTGGCTTTGGTCAATGCTTTGGTCTGTTTGGGAGCCATTGTGTCAGATTGGTCGAGGTTATTACAGGGTTTTTTGCTTTTGGTCAACTGAATGGGTGAGTGCTTTGTGTGTAAAGGGTGCGGTGAATGAACCTTTGACAGTCCAGTATTTATAGGCAATGGTGTGGTTGTGTGTGGTAATGGATGTATTAATGGTGTACTTGACGTTCCAGCTGCAATACGCGAGTGTGGAGTAATGGTGAATTGCTTTTGGCGCTCGAGGTCATAAATGCGCGATGGGAATTTTGAGGTCGTCAGACGATGTCGGTGTTGAGAATGGTCGACTAGACTGGTCGATGAAGATGGTCGAAGATGATGATGTCGGTGGTTGAAGTAGCGATTTCCTGTCATGTTTTTGTTGTGTTTGGTGTATTACTTTCTTTTTTTTTTCAACTTTTCCCTTTTTATTGATTTTTGTTGCCGGTTATGGTCCTTATATGATTTTTTTTTTCAATTTTTGTAATGTTTTAGTCGGGCTCCATTAACGAGCTTCTGGAATACTAGTCCCTGCAATGTTTTTAGTCAGACTGAACCATTGGGGTGTATCTCTTCGACAACGTAAGGGCCCATCCATTCTGTGTGGGGTTTCTTGGGTTTTCCTTTGACTCGACTATTATAAAGTAAGGCAAGGTCGCCAACCGACAATTTTTTGTTTTTGATGTTGCGGTCGTTCCATGCTTTCTATTGTTGCTTGTGAATTTATTGGTGTTGTATAGGCATGAGTCTGTGTTCTTCCAGCTCGTTGAGTTGAAATAATCGGTCCTTTCTTACATGTTCGACATCGACATGTAGTAGTTGTGCAATAATAGGTGTCTGCTGTCGAAAATGTAGGGGGACGACTGCTTCTTGTTCATAGACTAGTCGAAAGGGGGTTTGGTCGGTCGACCATTTATATGTTGTCCTGTATGCCCAAAAGACTGCAGGGATTTTCTTGTCCCGGTCGTCCTTGTCGGTACTGCATATTTTGGTTAACCCTTTTGTTAATGTTTTATTGAAAGCTTCAATTGCGCCATTCGACTGAGGATGATATGATGTACTTCATTGGTGGTTGATGTGGAACTGGTCGGTCAAGTGTTTGATAGTTTTGTTGATAAAGTGTGTCCCTTGGTCGCTGATCAATGTTAGTGGGCATCCAAATCTAGTGATGATGTTTTCATAGATAAACTTAGTGGCTACCTCACTCGAACACGTATCAACGGGTTCATCTTCTGCCCATTTAGTGACATATTCTACTGCAGTGATAATATATCTTGCTCTTGACCTTTTGGCTGGGATAGGAAATGGTCCTATGAAGTCTATAGCCCAGATTTTGAATGTGAGACTAGGGTTTACTAATATCAAGGGCATTTCTGTACTTGGTAGGGGTCGACCAAGTCATTGACATTTGTCACATCAACTAACAAAGCTTTTGCAATCTCTGTGGAGTGTTGGCCACCATAATCCTAACTGTTGGATTTTCTTTGTAGTTGTGTCTACTTGGAAATGTCCTCCTACAGGTCCATAGTGTGCTTCATGCATGATTTAGTCTTGCTCATGTTCAATTACACACCTTATGAGGATGTCGTCTAATCCCATTTTGTATAAAAATCCATTGATGAGGCTGTAGGGTGCAGCCTTCATAGCTAAGATTTGTTTTTTCTTAGTATTCATACCTTTTGGTGCCCAGTCGGTTTCTAAGAACTGAGCTATTTATTCTAGTTCATCTGGCACTGCTTCTATGTGAAATAAATGTGCATCCGGTAATTCATCGTTGACTCTGGTCGGTTCCTCTCCTGTGTCTATGCGGGATAGATGGCCGGGCCCGACATTCAGCTTTCCTGGTCGGACAATGACTTCAAACTCAAATTCTTGAAAAAGAAGTAACCGACGACGAATTCTCCCATGATGGAGTGGTTTATTGACAAGGTAATTCAAGGCTTGATGTTCGGTATAGAATGTGAAGGGGTTGGCTAAAAGGTAATGTCGATAATTTTGGAGGGAAAAGACCATACCTAGGGCTTCCCTTTCGGTGGTCGAATAGTTTCTTTCAGCCTTATTTAATTTTCGAGTGCTATAAACTATAGCGTAATCCATCCCATCATCCCCTGGTTGAGTTAGGATTTCTCCGATTGCTATTCCTGATGCATCGATCTGCACATGAAATTTGGTCAACCAGTTTGGAAATTTTAGAATGGAGGCTTCGACTAGTTTTCTTTTCAATTTGTTGAAGGAGATCTGGCATTCCTCTATCTATTTAAACTCTTGATCTTCTTTTAGTAATTCTTCCAAAGGATAGGTCATATCTGAATAGTGTCTTATGAATTTTCTATAATAGCCTATATGGCCAAGTAACACCCTAACTTGTTTGGGGTTTACTAGTGGTTTCAAGTCAAGGATAATTTTAATCTTTTCAAAGTTGACCTTGATACCATATTTACAGACAATATTCCCTAATAGTATGCCTATGGGAGTCATAAATATACATTTCTTAATGTTCAGGGATAGTTGAATCTGTCGACATCTCTCCAGCATAAGTCAGAGCCATTTGCAGTGATCTTTTAAGGTGGAGTATATTGTCCAGTCGTCGAAGTATACTGCCATGGTATTATATATGTATTCTTGGAATGTCTTGACAACAATTCGGGAGAACACTGCAGGTGCATTCTTTAACCCAAAAGGCATAACTCTGTAAGCGAAGGAGCCAAATTCACACGCAAATGTTGTCTTCTTTTGATATTCTTTTGCTATTGGTACTTGGTTATAGCCTGAGAATCCATCTGTAAATGAGTAGTATTCATGGACTGCAACTTCATTCAAGATTTCATCAGCATAAGGGGTGGGGAATGGGTATGTCAGTGTGACTTTGTTGAGCTCCCTAAAGTCAACACAAATTCTTAACCTTGTCAGGTCATGTTTCTTAGGCTGTACGACCATTGGGCTTTCCCATTCCGACTGGTCGATAGGGTAAATGATCCTTGCTGCTAACATGTTCTCGATTTCCTTTTTAACTATCTCCTTGTACTTGTGAGCTAGTTTATAATGTCTTTTCATGACTAGTCGAACATCAGGTTTAGTATCTATTTTCATTTCTCCCATTTCTTGTACTAAGCCTTTTAATTCTTTATAGTCCCTGGCAAAGACATCTTGGAATTCTCTAAGTAAGTTCATTATTTCGATGGCCTGTTGTTCATTCCAGTAGTCACGAATCTTTGCTATTTTTGGTCGTTCATCGTTTGAAATGTCGACCTCTTTAGTTTTCACTTTGGCATCTAGCTACTCTGGTGCTTTAGCTTCATTAATCGGTCGAATCCCTTCTTTGAACTGTGAGAATGTGGCAGGGAAGTCGGCTGTAATCATTCTGTCAATGTCTGGTTTGTCGGTTGTCGCGACTTTCAGGATCGAGGGAATAGGTTTTGTTGTTTCAACGTGGTCGGATTTCCATCTGAAGCTCTTTCCTTCTGTGTGTTCTTTTTCTAATTGTAAATGGGTCAACTGTGGTTTTGACTTAGTTTGTATATTGTTACAGCCCTTGATCTGTCGATGGTCTAGGTAGGGTTGTTTTCCGGTTGGTTGGATAAATTGTTTGATTTGCTGTGTTGTCTCGTCCAATTTTTCATTTTGAGGTATGAAGTTGAAGTATTTAATAAAATTTTCCCTAAGTTCATGCCAAAAGAAGGTTTCTCCTCTAGCTTCCTCCATCTTATACCATTTATTAGGTAATTCGGCTAGGGTTGAAGGGAACAAATGTGGCCATGCTCGCTCATCTTTGTATCCAAGTCTTCTCCACTCCATTTCACAAGTCTTGATATGTTCTTCTGGGTTTTGACCTTGGGTAAAGATAGGGATTTGGGCTTGTTGGGTTAATTTATTTCCACCAAACCTCTCGACAAAGTAAGTCGAAGCAGTTGTCCAAGTCTATAGTTTTTGTCTGATGGGTATCCCACCATCTAGCTGCTTGACCTGTAAACGTTTCCACTAAGATTTGAAGTCGACCATGTTCTCCAATATTTTTAGATACTTGTTAGACGTGCATGACTGGGGATTCCCTTTCCTTATACCTGGGTAGTTGTGTAGTGTTTAAGTTGTTTGGTTGTAAATTAGGGCATTCCCTTACTTTCTTTTCAAATATTTTGGGGATAATGGATACTATGAAGCACTGTCGGGTGGGTTTTCTCTATATTTTTGTATAGTCTGTATTGTTGTGGATCTAGTAAGGTTGTCTGACATCGACTTCTTCATCAATAGGTTCCATCCAAGGCTCTCCTTGGGATGGATGAATGGGTACAATGAATTTTTGACCATTTCCTTTTAACTTGATTTGTTCCTTGTCTAAGCAGATGGATGCTTTCATCTTTCGGCCCCAAGGTCGACTGACTAGTGCTGGGAAGGAGCTAGATCCTTCTTTTGGGTCAATAATTTCAAAATAAACCTTGGTTGAGATTCCTTTGATGGTTGTGTTGGCATTTTTCCAAACCCCAATGGGTTCAATGAGGCCTTGGTCGACGAGTTTTAGGTAAATGCCTGACTCGTAGAGTCGAGGTCTGCCAATCTTTTCCCATGTATCCCGGGTCATGATATTTACTTGGGACCTGAAGTCGAGCACTACTTGTCGGACATGGTAACCTTCAATTTCTAGGTCAACAAGTGGGTCGACATCATTTTTGTCTTTTTGGTTCAAGCTGCAGATGTTCTTAGATTGTTTTCCAAGGTTGGTACCTTTTATGTCATACAGTAAGTCAATGAATTGAGCTATGAATTTGTCTGTTTGAGCGAGTTGGACTAATTGATGTATTGTGTTGGGTCGACTATTAACGATGTCTTCTTGTTGTGCAATGTCATGAAATATGTGGGTGGCTTCTTGATATGTTTGTCTTTCCCTCATAGGGTCGGAATAAACATTGGTGTCTACAATATTGCTAATTTGAGGGTTATTAGGTCCTATTTTTGTGCCTTATCGAGTTACAATATGTAAATTTTTAGTAGTTATTACATCATGCTTTTGTACATAAGACAAGACATTAACATTTTTCTTGGTATTAATTTTCTATAACATAGTAGGAAAATCCTCAAGCGAGTGATCACCTATGCCACAGTGGGTACAAAATTTAAGATCAGTCCTGTCCTTGTATGGATATTCTGCGTACCGGTGACCTTATTTGTAACATATGAAGCACTAGGTGGGTCGACGCGGTCGTATGTCACGATTCCCAGGGAATCGACCTCTTCCTCCGTAACCTTTGCGTCGATTATCGTACCGACGCTTGTATCATCGGTCATTGTATCTTTGTCTGTTCTAATCATTTGGTGGATTTTTTTTCTCATTATGTTGTGCCACTGCATTTGTTTGGTATACCGCGTGATAGTTCTGTTGATTCTTTAGGTTTAACGGACAGTCGACGGTGTTGTGACTTTTGGTTTCATAGATGGTGCACCAGGAAGCCTTTCTGTTCTTCATGTTAAATAGGTAGCCTGCTGTAGAGTGGTCTCCATGTTCCTGGAAAATGTAACAAAATGATTTGGTCTGTACAAAGCGGACGTCTTGTCGGCTATATTCTTGTCGACAGTTATCTTTCAAGTGGCCGTTTATTGAGCACTTAGTGCACCAGATCTCTTGATTCTTAAGGATGAGCTCCTTCATAGACTTCTGTACATTCTCTAGCCGCTGTTCTAGTCTGTGGTCTATGGGGTATGCGGGTATATCTTCGTCCATTTCAACCTGAAGAGATTTTGTTAACACATCCTCATACGTTTTGAACGTCTCCAGACTAATATGTCAACATACTTTTTGCAATATTCCTGCAAGAAACCATTGAATTAGTAACTGTTCATTAATAACATAATCCAATTGGCTCAGTAAATCTTTCCACTGCTTATCGTAGTCGCGGACGGATTCACCTGGATTTTGTGACATGGTTTTGAGCTTCTTCGCGGCCAGGTGCTTAGCATCTGGAGTTTTAAAAAATGACAAGAATTGTGCCTTAATCTCAGCTTTTATCACTCTGGGTTGTCTGTCTGAAAAGTTCATGTACCACGTCAATGCCCTTTTCCTTAAGGCTTCTGCGAACTATGCCATTTGTTGATCTTCATCAGTAACCTGGTTGGCTTCCTAGGTCGACTCATAGACGAACCAATGTCGTCGGGGGTCTTCATCTCCCTCATAAAGAGGAATGTGAGCCGATCCATGACCCATGTCTGAATCACCTTCACTACTCTCAGAAGTTGGTGGCAGTGGTGAAAGTGGTAGGGTTATTGCTGTGGTTGTGCCTATAGAATCTTAGTCGACGGAACTGGCGCTCCCGTCAGTCGTCGAGTCTTTGTCGACTTGT
>LPNX010614105.1:20739-31993 GCA_001517045.1 Pseudotsuga menziesii | reverse complement strand
GGGGGGGGGGGGGGGGCGGCGCTCCTTCATGTGTTAGTAAGAGAAAGTGGATACTTTGCAAGGAGGCTGTCGCTTGAAATGTCACCTAGTTCCCTTTCGTCGGTCGACATACAATAAGATGTCATCTAGGGTTCATTTCGTCGCCTAGTCGACTCCATATAGTGAAATCACCAGCTCGTAGTCGGAGGTCGTCTTCGACAACAGTATGTATTCGAGTATGCAGATTCAATGGGGAAAGGGTTATTCCTTCATTGGGAGCTCTTAATTGGAGAGCTTTTGGATGCTCTATCCACACTTCTTCCTCCTCAAGGGATGCCTCTTGCTCCATTCCCTCTTCACATCGGTCATGACCCGACTCTGGATGATTTTCTTCTTGGTCGTTCTCCCTAGGGTTTTGTCCTCTGTGCAACCCTGTGGCTCTTTCATGTCTTGCTTCCCTTCTTTGGTGTCTTTCGTCCATTTCTATTTTTTGAATGTTCAACATACTTTTGTAGGATACTATTCTCTTAGGGTCCTCTTCGGCCGACTTCTCATTACTGGTGACTGATATAGGATTTTAGTCGACTAGGATCTACTATGTTCTATCTTCGACACATGACCAGGTATCCCCCCATATCCTACCCGACGCTTTTAGAAAGCCCAGATAGTTCGGTCTATTTGCTTAGGAAGTATTCCCACTCCCTTTCAGCAATGAATTTCTCCCACTTCCTCTGCTTCTCTGCCTAGTTAGTGTTTGTTGGCTGTTCATGAAGTGATGGACGAGGTTCGACGATATGTGCTACTCCTTTCTCAATCAAGAATTTGAACAGCAAGGTCAGTAGTGAACACAAAAATTGTTCTATGAAATCTGTGTAAAATTTATCTTTGATAGTTTCCACTGAAGTTCTGTCTTTGACTGCCTGTTCCTCACAGAAGTCATCAGCGATTTTCTCAAACCACTCCGACAAATTTGTTCGGCCTCCTCAGATCAATTTTTCCAACAATTGTTGTTCTTTAGTTGCGTCTAGATTTTTCATCTAGAAGTTGCTTCAAGATTTGGGGCATTGATTCGACAAACTTTTCATGCGTCTCTATGAAAAATCTTTCTTTTGCTTCAGCGACTGTTAATTTGTTCCTTCATGCGTAATTTTGCAAAAAAATTGCAATTTTACATTCCCACCAGTCCTTAATCTCCTGCTCTGGTATCATATGTGAGCATATATTCCAGTCATGTACTACCGGGAACGGAATCAATGTTGTAATCTCACAGATCACATAAGGTTACCAATAATACATACTAAAACATACATAAATATAAAACAGAGACAAGAGATAAGAACATATAGGATTAAATAGATTATATTATTATAGTGAGTCCATACAATGCAGAGAACTGAACTGAGTTCTCGTGTGGCTCAATAGCCTAATATATACAATTTACAAATAGTTACAAAATAACTACCTATTGGTTCAGTGAACCAACACGAATTTTGGGTAGCCGACCTAATCTTCTGGTTTAGTCGCCCGACCGACTTAGTCAGCTGATTGACTAAGTCATCCCATCGACTTAGTCGGTTGATCGACTAAGTCGGTTTTCTTTCAAGTCGACTTGTCGACTTTCTCCTTCTACAGATCTGATTTACCATAGCTACCATTTACTTGTTCTAGTGTAGCTTAGCTTAGTTCCAATTCCTAGCTTTGTTTTTACCATTTTTTACTATTTTCGAAGGGTAGAAACCTACCCTTGTGCCCTATAGGCACAAGGGATCCATTTTTACCCTTGTAGTGAGGAGAAATTCTCACTACAGCTTTGGCGACTCCCCTGGGTCGATCCCACAGGATCCCTGGGCAAGAAATTTCAAGTTTTTCAAGCTTTTCAGTTTTTACCCTAGTTTTCAAAAATGTTTTGTTAGATCTATTTAAATTTTCTTTATTTCTTGTTTTCTGTCAGTGCCAAATCCTTTCCTAGGTCGATCCAAGTTAGACTGACCCAGTACCAGTTACTGTCGGCCAGATCTGACCCTGCAGAACCAAAAACACCCCTTTTCGGAGCAGGTCACTCTTATTGGGGGAAAAGGTGAGGGAAGGTGCACTTAATTGGCATACAGGTGCACCTAGGGCACACTTAATCCTCATATAGGCACGAATTCATCCCAGGAGCTCAAGTTGCGGCTTTTTTGGCATTTTGTGCGACCCCTTCGCTCGTTTCTGGAAAACTATCGCGGCCCCATCGCAGGATTTGGTCAGAAATGTGTGTCCTATCACACAAGTTGTTTTTCAGTTTAATTAGTAGCAATTTCCAATTTTATAGGACTGTTAGTGTGGCCCAGCTGCCTCTGCCCACCATTACAAGTCTCTTTTTATTCCACTTTTCAATTTTTGCAAATAAATCAATGAACAATGTGTATATGCTAATCCAATCACTAAGGTTCAATAAAATGAATTAGCTTAACTAAAATTAACATAAAATTAACCATCTTACTGCCCCCTTCCTCCTCTACCCATTCATCACCCTCCGGGGTATTCTAGGATACGACGAATGGACAACTTCTATAGATCTAGGCACTCCATGGCATTTTTCCCAAACCATTAAAACCAGGTGACCTGGAAGGTACAGGGGGTAGAGAAGGAGGGCTTCTCATGGCGCTAAGAGTCCTCCCTACTTGACCAACCTAGCACTTAGGAGGTGACTTGAGGATCTATGGATGGGCCTAGTCCCATTGTGTTGAGAGCCCAGCACCTTCTCTTGGTTGAAGAAGAATACCACTTAGAGGTAGACACTTAGTTAGGCCAACAATTCAGGGTTAATCACTACATTTGCTTACAAATTTCTGTTCATTTTTTCATACAAAACCATGATGTGAGGTCTACCATGAATTCATAAACCATATTGTAAACCAAATACTAGAACAAGCAAGCAAACCAACACACCATACCACATAATCAACCCAACTTAGTTCATGACGCTAAGTGAGCCTTAAAAGTTACCAAATTTACACTAAGTTCAATCAACTCTGCAGTCTTTGAGGACATAAGTCCCTGACTGCTACAAATATGGGAAGTACTTGGGATTTTCCTAGAAACTCATTGTGAGGAGTACCACAGGAACCCCAAAGTAGCTGGCCGCTGAGAGGAATTTCCAAGCAAAACAGGCAACGACCCCTTCCAATTGAGTAGAGTTACCCATGAGGAACAAGCCAAGCGCTATCTTCTGGCAGTCTTGGTGGCCGAGAGACCACCTTCAGCCAGTAGGAAGCCATTGAAACTAGGTTCCAAAATTCATACCCACCAGTTTCATAAACACAAGAAAACACAATTGATCCTCCACAATCTTCCTCACACCTAAGAGGCGAACCACCACCATTTGGAACACTCAATCGGCATTGTTGTATCCATTCTCAGTGATCTCCTACACCATTAGAGGTCCACACAGCCTCTGATTCTAATTCAGACCCATATCAGCCTGAACCAGACCTCCACACCACACCATCTAGCCCCATGGCTGCTACAAACCCGGATCCATTTTTCGGCTTAACCTTAGCAAGTGGACCCATGTCCACATCATGAATAATCACCCACAACGTGGCAAGCAGCCCAAGCATAGTCATGCAAACCATCATTAGCCAATTGCCACCACCCATAGTGACCATCCAAGCTGGTCCAGTGACCACACATGGGGGTAGTGGCACCCCAACACACATTGTCCCACCTGCCACACAGTGGGGCAGTGCACCAACCACCCACATTTCCCCTACCACTATGCAAGGGGGAAATACCCCCACCACCCATACCATCCCTCCTACAACACTTGGGGGCATTGGCCCATCCACCATGGTACCACCACAAGCCCTCCAAGCCATGCAGATGCATTATGCACCTGAAAACCCCACTCCCATTGCAGCCCCATCCCACATCAACTTGGGGTCAAATCTGCCATTCATGGCCCACTTGAACTTTCCTGACTTGGCTAGATTTATGAATGAACCCATCCATCACCAAGATTTTTGTCCACCCATGCCAACTAAGCTGCCATCGGACATCCCAAAGTTTGAAGGCAAAGCTAGAGAATGTCCCCAAAATCATATAATGACATTCCATCTATGGTGCTCATCCAATAGCATCGTAGAAGACTCCATCAGACTGAGGCTGTTCCAATGCACCCTCACAGGTGCCATGGGAAAATGGTACATTGAGCTACCACAAGCCAAGTACCCCGACTTCAACTCCCTATCCTTCATGTTCTTGCAGTATTTGCAGCTCCCTGTCAGATATGACGAAGGGGTGGAGATACTGCTATCATGTCGCCAAAACACTGTCACCCACATCACTGATCATATCCATGAGTGGCGGCGGTGACATAGTTTGTACAAGATCCGACTTGATGACAAGATATTATTGGATTGGTTCCTCAAGACTTTGCTCCCACCCATCGCAAAGGATGTCGCATCTGAACATCCCCAATCTGAAGAAAGGGCCATATCGAAGGCCCAACAATTTGATCTCATCTACACCTAGTCGGGATACTTGTACACCATCATCCCAGATGCTCCCCATCCAGGTACCTCCTACCGCGATGCACTAGGGGCATCCCACGCAGCGGATGGCATTATGGGGTCAGTCTCTCAACAACCACCACCTCGACTAACACTGCCTGCCATTGCACCACAACCAAGCAACACTGCTAATGTTGCTTACAAAAACCAAGCTTTGGACTATGCTAGAATGATGTCTCAGTCCGGAGTGACAACTTCCTATGCACAACCTGTGCAATCCCAATAGGCTCAAGCTATGGCTTGGCCAGCACAGCAGTATGTGGGGCAAATGCCCACATTTGTGGCACCGCCACCCCCACAAATCTACTATGCACCACCAGTGCAACAAGTCCAAGCCCCTGCCTCCGCTCCAGCCGCTCCACCTACCCCTCTAGGTCAAGTATTTGCACAACAAAATAGTCCCAACCAGCCTACCCCCAACAATCAACAGGGGCAAGCTAGAAATAACAGACCCCGTAACTAGGGAAATAACCAACCACAGGGAGGCGGTCAACAACTGAATCCCCCCAACAATGCCATAGTAAATCAGCCAGCCCAGAACCCCCTGTGACCAAATGCACCACAACGCAATGCCCCATTATGCACAAACCAACCATGCACACTCTGTGAGGTCTATGGGCACTATACATTCAAGTGCCCCTTCATGGGTCGCACCAAGTAGGCAATTCAAAATGAGGCCCAACAGGCTGCCAATGCCCCCACTCAAGCCCAACCCAACCAGGAACCACAAGGACCTCCTCCCATGGTGCTTTGAAACCCACTACTAGTCCAAGGATTGGTGGCAACCGCTCCCCCTCCCCAGGCCAATACGAACACTCCGGGGGCGCCATCCACGGCCGAAAAAGGTGTTCACCACCTGATGACCATGACCACTGAAGAGGTCAACTTACAGACTAGATGAAATCAGTACGGTACCACCAATGATCTTGTTGACTCATTAGCAACATCCACGTCTAAGAAAACCAACTTACCTCTCCAGTTACCCCCATTCCCATGCCCCCCCATATTTAGAATTGCCAATAATGCCACAGCTAGAGCTGCAGTTAGCTATAGCATTGTGGACAATTTGGCCCAAACGCCAACTTCCATGTCCGCTCTTGAGGTACTTAAAACATGCCCAACGTAGCAGAAATCCCTACTAGTCGCTCTAGGGGTAGTAAACCCCTCCGAATCCAAGTTGATTACCTTTGATACAGAGAATTGAGAGCTGCGCATGCCCTCCACTATATCCTTCCAAATCCCGGTATCCATCCGGAACTTGGTTGTGCATCGATGCATAGTGGATGAGGGGGCATCCACATGTGTCATGTCTACCTTGGTTTGGAAGAAGCTTGGATCATCGATTCTGCAACCATCCTCCACGAATATGTGAGCTTATGATGGACACCCCACTAAATCCCAAGGAATCCTCCCCCATGTCCCCATCACATTAGCTGGGAAGACAGTCATGATCGACATTGAAGTCATTAACACTCAACTGGATTATAACCTCCTCCTTGGGAGGAATTACATGTATGCCATGCGAGCTATCACATCAACTATCTTCTGCCTCATGATGTTCCCCCACAAAGGGAAGATTGTGATGGTTGACCAGCTCACCTACCATGATCTACAAGGGTTAATAGCACCTGCCAATGTTATCCCTACCATCACCACCACTGAGCTGCAAGGGGCGACCGCACATACTAACGTCATCCGTGCAACCAACTCTATGGTTGAAAACACACCAGCTTCCCTACCATTGAATGTGAGCCCTAGGTTGTTTACCGATCCCACCATGACAGCTCCTTTGCCGTTGGTGTCCCCACCACTGTCACAAAAGCAAACTACGGACTTGTGCATGGTCTCATCAAGCACCACTGCAACTAAAAAACAACCGTAGCCATAGCCCCAACCACAATCACAACACCATCCGTAGCCGCAACACCAACAGTAGCCGCAACATCACCCACAGTAGCAACATTATGTGCAGCCACAACCACAACCTCACCCCCACATGAAACCAGCTGGGAGTTATGTGGGTTCATCCCCGGTCCATACAATTCCCTTCCTCTTTCCCCCACCTGGTGTCATGAGCAAGCCAGTCATGGCCACGTTAAGCTTACCCAACTTTACGTTGGGGATCTTAGTATGGTATTTAGATCCACCAGCTCAACCAGCAATGCCCCAGGTTGTGTTAACTTCATTGCAATCTATTGCGGTTGAGTCTCACTCCCCACCTGGTCTGCATTTTCCAACCACCACACCTGCACCTGCACTGCCCCAAAGCCACCACAAAACCACAGCCAGTCCCACCCTGTGTCATCTGCGAACAACAGGGCCATCCAAATCAGGATTTCCCTAAAATCCCAGTGATCTGTGTGCATCTGGATGCCATGGATACGAATGAAAACATACCCATGGTTTAACTCCCAACCGTGCCACTAGTCAAGAACAAGGCATTGAGGACAAACCATGCTTGAGCCCTTTGCGGCTTGTATGGACATTACTCCCACCATTGCCAAGACTTGCCCAAATTTCAAATGCCTCTCACTAACCTCCATCAACATTCCCTTGAGTCTGAAATCACCTTAATCAAAGAAGTCCACCCACCACCACCTTCTTCAGACACCATGTCCATTTACATGATGTCTAGTTCTATAGACCCTCTTGTCTCCACCATCACCGATGGTCCATCAGACCTGTCTCTTCCATTTTTTCCCCAGCCACAACTGCAACCTCGATCGCAACCTCAACCTTAGTTGATCCTTTTGCTTTTCCTTTTCCTTTTCCCTTTCCTTTTCCTACCATCAGGGATCGTGAGTAAGTATGTCTTGGCAACCCACAATCTATAGGATTTCACACTGGGAGATCCTATGTGGGACCTTGAACCACCTACCATACCTCTGAGGCCCCAAGATGTGTTGACTCATGTCCATCCAATTGAGATGATGTTGCACCTACCTCCAGGTCCATCAAAGACTCCTCCCATCTCTAGGCCTGCCCCTCTTCCTCCAATAGAGACTAGGGGAAAGGCCACCAAAACCACAACCAATACCATTTACATGATATCTAGCACCAGTTTCCGTTCCATCTCATTGGCTATGGAAGATCCACCTGATCTATCCTAGCACCACTTATGCGATGACAGAGAGATCTGTAAGACCGCCTTCAGTTTTACCCCATTCCATTTAAACCATAGTATGGAATTGGTTCTTCCCATAAAAGACCAGATTCCATCACCCCGCCTTGCCAGTGACCTTTATCTTGGAAAGGGGGCACACCTCTTCATTGACTCTGATGGACAACTCTTGGAGAACCCCCGCAACGGGCTCTACCTCAAGAGATTTTATGCTTAACATCACCAATGAGTCGCTTCATTTTATTTTCTTTTTTTTTTCAATGTTTTTTAGCATAAATCAGGGGAAGCACCATCAACTGCTAGTCCAAAGTCACCTGGAATCGGTTCGAGACACCTCTCACACCTCTAGGCTCAAATTTACACCTCCTTATGAGACCATCGTCTCATGTTTAACAAATTAATTTCGGGACCATTTCCCACAAGTCACCTTGATTCACAAGCCATGACATGACAATGCGAGTGTTTATGGATCGGTACTTGTATCACACTCCCCAACTGCTACTCATGCAATGTCATGTCCCCATGCCTCCGACCGGCGTAGAGGACGTGACCCAAACATTATCCAACCGGGCTAAGAGCCCCATAAACATGTACATGCATAAAAATTGTTGGAAATAGAATGCTTAAACATATGCGTTGAACTTAATTATGCACACATAAGAATTTATCATGCACAGATATATATATCTACCAGACATAGCGGAAACATCATACATTCAAACAAGCATTCTTTCAACATGTTCATTCAATTTTCATTAACAATAAATATAGAATTGTAGAGGTAAACGAGATCACTTATCTTATAATGAACTCGATCCGCAACCAGCTACGTTGCTACAACGTTCCACCCAACCATAGGCCAGCGTGCTCCTTAAGCTCTCAGCAACGCTGCCACCCCCGAGCTGGGCATGATTCTCCAAGGAATAAGGGAACTAGCAGGCTTACACATAGCCAAGGATGTACAAAACATAGCCAAGCCAACACAGTTGGGTTTATCAGGCCATCCAGGAGTGGGAAAGGCTCATTGCTAAGCTGGTGAGCTCATTACAGAGCCAAGAACACCTACACTAGAACTAGCCTGACCTCTAAGACACCCATCCACACCCAACACAAGGAATCAGTCCCTTCTCTGCTACACAGTCCCTCAAGCCCTGCATTCCCTTCCAGTGCTATTTAGGGGTGATGGAGAAGAAGGCCAGCCCTCTAGCTCTGTCTGTGTGGTTTCCAGCACCAGGTTTATCAAGCAAACCAAGCCAGCATCCCTACTCCTTACACAGTTCGAAGACCAACCATTGCATGTATGCAATCAATTAGCTATCACAGCTAAAATAGGGCAAGGACTCCCCAATGAATTACACAGTCCCAACCACAATAGCAACACAATTTCAACAGTAGAAAATCCACAGCCCGTCTTGGGAAAAAAATCCCTTGGACAACATACACAGACCACGCTGGGAAATAATTACAGTCTCCTAGCCTGCGCGTGCATAAACAACAACACAGGACCCCCAAATCAATCCATGAGGGAAAAAAATACAGCCACAGCATCCACGATTCCGCAGGGAAAGAACAACGTGGGAAAACCCAGAAATTTCTGTGCATGAAGATAAGAAACGGGAAGGAATCCCTCTTCATGAGAATGAACAATAGTGGGGAGGACGAAATTACAGTGCGTGGGTGTTCAGCAAACTCGTGGAGCCCCAGAAAATGTCTACGTGATACCAAAACTGCCTAGAACCTGTGCGTGAGTGATGAGCAGCCAAAATCGTGGTCATTATTTTCCCCCAACATGAGTTTCAATCCGCTGGTGGAGTGTGGGTGTGGGCATGGACTAACAGTCTTGCCACACTCCACTCCTAGCCATAACTGCCTCAACCACCAGCAGTCAATTTTTAATGAAAGTGGTTGGAATTAAACAAAGGAAGAAGACACATGGGTATTTTCCCTCTTTGGCCAAGGTTTGACAAATTCCCCCACATCCTTACCCTTGAGAAAATCATGCCCCATTCGATTTAGTTGCCGTGACCATAGCTGGTTGTGTCCATTAATTAATTATGATGCATATTTACATGATGCTGAAACTTAATATGTGTCGCATGCCCCGATATTCAATCGGTGACAATTTAAATCCAAAACATAACATTACTGATCAATGGCAGGGCCTTGGCCTTTAGCTCCACACCATGATCATTTACAATATATATACATCATATACATCTAGTGCAACGGGGTCAAAACCGGGGCGTTACATGCAAGCTGTCGAGCCGCCGCTCGTTAAGGATTGTACCATATTTTACTTTTTATAGTTATAATTGTCTTTTTCACCACACCTTATGTGGACATCTTTGGACCATCGTCCACAAAATCCTTTGTTTTTATTCCATTTATTTGACATAGAAGTGTGCTAGGGCCACTTCCCATTAAGAAATGTAATTTTAGCTTTTATTTCATATTTTTAACACATAGATTGTCTTTTCTTTTTACCGCACCTTACGCGGACCTCTGGACCACTGTCCACAAAATGTTTTCTTTTCTTGCATGTATTTGGCATATAAATGCCTCCAGACTTGTACTTACATCACATGTGATCAAGTTCGTCCACATTAACACACACACATGCTCTCCTGACCTCTGTCCAAGAGCCACCTCAATTTGCGTGCCTCTGCTGCACCATCTCGCGAGCCTTTTCCGTGATCTATCCCACGCATGTATTGGTATGTTTGAGAGCCTTCTGCTCTATCCATACTATGCGGATGACCTTTGGACCTCTGTCCACCATCCCGACATGGGGCACCGCTCGTGCCACCGAATTTGGTTGACCACATTGGAGTTTCGTTTAAGCTCTTTTCTGACTCCTTAAAACAATGAAAAGATCGCCAAGCACAGCTGCTTCCTTTCTCACTCGCTAAAGTATAGGAAAGGGTGTCTACATCGTATCGTTTACCTCCTTTTGCGGATCATGTAGACCATTTCATGAAAAGGACCTCCTTGGCACACTCAAGCCAAGACCATTCCCCTCTGCATACTTTTGTGCTTTCTCGGGTAGAGGGGCCGCACTTTACGAAAAATATCACCACCGGTTGTCAGTAAGATATTTTCTAGCCATATCAACAAGAAAATATCACCGAGCAAACTTGGTTTTGTTCATGCTCGTAAAAGTATTTGAATGACCGTCCATGTCAGTATAGGTTTAACCTTTTCTGACCTGACTGGACTACCAAAGGTAAAGAAGTCTCTCATCCCCTCCAGGATGGGCGAGTTCTCCTATGTATACTTTTATCCTTTTTCGGGCATAGGAGACTACCAACAAAAAATAGCCCCCACTGGATTCTTCTTCGTACTTTTAGGCTCTCTAAAATTGAAAGCACCATCAAGCACTTACCTTCTCGGGCTCACCAAAAAATCCACGAGATCATACCACAATGGTGTCCCTAGACACCACCCCACAAAAAATAGTTTGGAAGCATTCCCACATTGGGTCTCTTTTGTTCAAAGTACTCTGCAATGTGTCTTCCTTGGATGCCATCAGTATGAAAAGTGCCCACCTCCTCCAAGTATTTCCCGTCTGCAACGATATTCCTGGTATTATAGCTATGATCCC
>LPNX010614105.1:8518-20656 GCA_001517045.1 Pseudotsuga menziesii | reverse complement strand
CCCCCCCCCCCCCGTACCCCTGTTAATTTTTTTCCCTCCCCTCCCCCCCCATTGAGTGAGTCAGTCTACAGATTGCTTCACATCTTTTGGTTATCCCTCGTGCTCCTCGTCAAGGAAACATCATTGCCTTAACTAGGGGTAGGGGTCTCCTTCTATCGACACGAACAGACATATTCCAGAGGATAGACCCAGAGGTCCCTGTACCTTGGTTTCATTGACAACATTGATGAGTTCCTTGGACCACTTGAGAGGAGTCCTTAGTGCCTCTCAGGATGGTTGTTTCTAACGTGCTCGACTTCAACTCCATCATTGCACCGTTGAGATTCATATAGGGTTGTTCCACACAGTACCTGGTCAAAGACCTCGGATGTCACCCGACTCTAGCACATTGGTGAGTCCACTTGAGGGACATAAACAGGTTATGCCCCTTGTGATTTTCAGGTTGTGTTGGAGACAGTGATTAGAAACACCAGGAGTGCTTCGGTATACCTTTATGATTGATACAACATACTTGTACCATAGAGACTCTGACTCTCAATCAGCGAGTCCTTACAGCTATGTACCATTCCAAATCCAACAGACCATCAGTCATGAAGATGTAGCAGTCCATGAGAATTCCATGGGTCCAATGTACCAGATCAATATTGTCTTCAGCCTCACATGAGAGGCAACCAACATTGTAACATCAGTTGTATATGATCGGCTCTTGTATTTTAGAGCATAGATCAAATGATTCTTTTGACATTGTCATGAGCATGGGAATGCCCGCCTCATCCATATATATGTCACACATTTATTGTATCTCACCCATTGATGGGAACAAAATTAATACAAAACCAAAATCCACCATACCCCAGCCCCAGATGCACCACCTATCGACAGCAAATCCTATGATGTCCGTCGGCCATACATTGAGCTCCTGCCCTCACACATTAGGGGGAAATCTATTAACCCAAAAATTCCCCACACAGCTCTCAATGGCCTACACCACCTAAGTACACCATCCCATAGCACTCATTTCACTCCATAAGACCTTCCATGACATTCCATTTGACCCCCACACCTCCAAAAGAGCCCAAGGATGAAGAAAAGGGCTAAAACCCCCAAAAAAGAGCCCAAAATAGACCCCTAGGAGCTAAAGCCCTCAAAAAGGGGCTAAAACCCTGAAAGGGGCTAAAGTTAGGGCAGAAGGGGCTAAATCCTTAACCAAGGGCTTAAAACCCTAAAACCCCTTGGAAAAACTATATAAGGAGGGTGGGGGGTCACTCTCAAAACACTCCTCATTTGCATATTGTTATGCTGCCCATGGATGCTTTGAGACCTCTTGCTCTCAAACCACCCACTCTCCCTCTCCTCCATGTCCATTTCTCCAAGCCATTGCTCCCCAACCAAGAGAGAGTTTCTCCCATGAGCTAGGGCATGGTGGCCCATTTCCACCCAAGTGAGGTATAGCTTCTTTTCATGCATGTTTATTTACTTGTTTTGTTTTCTAACCAATATTTTCATTTGCAAGTTTTCCATTGACTTTGTTTGCAGGTTGCTTCATAGTAGTATAGGTTTATTTTGCAGGTTTTGGAGGTGGAACCTTAACCCACTATGTGCAAAGGGGTTCAACAATGCATCATCTCTTCTCTTTTAGTTTTTGCTCTTAGATCTAATTTACTATAGCTGCCATTTACTTATTCTAGTGTAGCTTAGCTTAGTTCCAATTTGCAGCTCTTATTTTACCATTTGACATTCCATTTTTTACTGTTTTCTAAGGGTATAAACATACCCTTGTTCCCTATAGGCACAAGGGAGCCATTTTTACCCTTGTAGTGAGGCGAAATTCTCACTACATAGCTTAAAACTAGAAATAAACTATGCTCAAGGTGACCTATTTCATTTTCACACAAGCTTGAAACAAAAAATAACTATGCTTGGGAATGGTTTTATTTTTATGCAATCTTGAAACCAAAAGGTAAACTATGCTTGAGGACATCCATTTCATTTTTAATGAGCTTGACGTAGAATGAGAACCATGCTCACCAGCATTTGTTTCATTTTTTAATGAGCTTGACATAGAATGGGAACTATGCTCACGAGCATTCGTTTCATTTTTTAATGAGCTTGACATAAAATGGGAACTATGCTCACAAACCTGCTCTTACCCAACATGATATCCAAAGATTTGTAAGTTGCCCCCATTACATAAAATCTAGTGAATTTACTCTAGTATGATGTCCATAGACTAGAGCCTTGCCCCCATTTTACCTATGATGGGAAGAAGCTAACTAGAAGAAGGGAAAGGAATAACAAGAACATGAGGCACATTCAAGGAAGTCTGATGACTAGGATAAATGCGATGGTCCGGTGTAACAAAGGAAAGTTGATCAATGGTCAAAATATTCCCATCATGGGTAAAATGCATAACTCTAAAGAGTGTGGACACTACAACCTTCATGGCATAAACATAATCACATCCAAGGAGCAGATTGAAATCTAAAGGACCTTGGACCACCATAACACCAATATAGACATTTTTCCCTCCTAATTTAATAGGAAAATGAGCAAGGATCCCTAAAGGTGCAGTAGGCCTATGATTAAAAGCCAATATCTGATCAGTGAATGGCACAAGCTGAGGAGAACCTAAATCTTGCCAAGTAGTAGATGATAGAATACTAACAGAAGCTCCTTCGTCAACAATAGTGTGAAGCATCCATCTAGAAGTAACTTGCACAACTATCTAGAAAGGAACAATTGAATGAAGACGAGACTCTCTTATGTTACTCCAGTTAAAGGAAATAACCTCACTACTTGGAGAGGGTTCTTTTGAAATAGACAAAATTTCCTCTTGTTGAGAACAATCAGAATGAAGCATAAAAACTTTAGAAGGTTTTAGTTCATTCTCTCCTAGGAGAGAAGAAAAAGATGAAGATTTGGTCAAAGCGACTACTTCAGTCTTAATACTCTCTAATGAAAGAGTGGGATCGGTTGGAGATGACATTGACTCGACCACTTTAACTTCACTCTCTAAAGGAAGAGTGGGATCGATCGAGGTTAGAACTGGATTGACCACTTTATCAACCAATGGGATGTCAAGTGAAAAATTACAATAACCTGTTGGAATCCATTGCTAAGGAATGGTAAAATATTCCAACAACTTAGAAGCTTCATCTATGAGAGTACAAATTTAAGTAAAGTGCATGTCCTTACAAAGTAAACAAGGATTTCTAACTTTACCCTTTTGACTCTTAACCACAGAGTCACTAGTTGAGGGGGGATCATCAGTATGATGAACAGAGGCTGATGACATCTCTTGCTGGGAAACCTTAGACCACTCTTCTAAAACTAGGGCCAGACCATGACAATATTTCAGAAGGTGATCATCCTTGCAAAGCCTACAAGGTAATTTGGGCTTACGTGGTCTTTGGGTGTGCAGATCAAAACTATCTGCACTCAGAGGAGTAACTGGTTGAGACTTGGTTTTTTGTTTGTTTTTCTTCTTCTTAATATTCCTTTTCTTCTTCCTCTTATCCACCTGACTACTATTACTACAAATTTCAACAGGCAAAGAGGGAGAAAGGGGAGAAGACACATCAGGTGAAGAAGGAGAGGGGTCAACATGAGGTTGATTCTCTCGTGATGAAGGATTAGGATCTAAAGTAGTTGGTGTACATGAGATAAATGGATTGGAGAATAACCAAATAGGTAATTTGATAGTTAATCCAGGAAGGCTTAATGTAGCCATGAGAAGAGGACCAACGTCCCCATATGGAGGGAAAACAAAAGATGTGCTTGGTAAAGGAGTCTCTTGGTTGGTAGTCCCGGAAGGTGAAGCCACACCTATGTAATAAAACTATCCCTCTCTTCTAAAAAACCCTAACTATACAGATGACAAGCACTACTTAAACTAATGAAACAAGAATAATATGTGAGAGGAGTGGATTAAAGGTATGGAACCTCGCGGGATTGTCAAATCACCACAACTTTCTATATACCACAGGGTCCAATAGTAAAACTCAGCGTGGAGGATCAACCATCCCTCACCTAAATACCCGACTACCTAGGTGACACATGCATAGTAATCTCCTCGAGTGTTGTTCTCGGTGTATTGCGATGATAGGATGGCCAAAGGGATGTATTCGGATGGTCTTAGGATTCCTAAAGGTGTCTCTCAATACACATAAGGTACATGGGAACTCCACTCCGTAGTAGTGTTTTCTAATTGAAAACCGTTCAAAAGGGGCCTTCTGATATGCAACTGAGTATGTGAAGTACCTACGTGAAGTACCTTTCGAGATACCTCAAGGGTACATGAAAGGTCGTTCGATATACCAACAGTACGAGGAAGAACCACATGATCCTCGGGATGCATTACAGTCAATAAACAACAACTCCTACATTTAAAGACACTGGAACACGTCTCTAACCTAACACACAAATTTCTGAATATTTTAACCTAAGTCTAATGCTTGATTTTATCTTGAATGGTTAGGTGGATGCATGAGGTGAGGACATAAAAAGTAAAACCATGCAGTATGATTGTGCAAAATTTCACTTTAACTTTCAAAGTATTCCCTACTTAAGGAAGGGAGAGAGAGATTCAATTTATTTGAAACATAGAATAAATCCCATACACAAATCAAACAAACTGCTTATATGGTCCATTCCTAACTTAAACAAACAAAATCTTCACTTTTGAACTGAAAAAGAAGGGAGATATCTAATAAGAAGCAAGAAAATTAATTACAACTGTTATACAAAAGTGTTCATATTTCTTCAACTAAAGAAAGAGTGAACCAATAGCAACATTCTACAATAAATTTCATATGTATTTTTCCACATTTTATGAAAAAAAGGAAAAACATACAAAAATCATGTATAACAAATGAAGAAAAACTGAAATGCATATTTTCTTGTTCTATGAAAGAAGGATAGAAATTAGAGATCTAACAAAAACAAGGTCTATTCAAATCCAACTATGAAGCTTTAAAGACCAACATATATCACAATTCTTGCAAATGCGTATGAATTTATACACGCTCCTAGGGGGTCTGGGGTCAGTATTTAAAGGCATGGGAGGATAGGTATGGTTGAGGATCTCATGGGTGACATAGAGATAAGATCCAAAAAGGGAGGATATTGAGCTTCAGTTGGTCCCAAACCATAGGGATGAGGATCCATAGAGGTAAGCTTTGAGAAGCCTCTCGAAATTTCTCTTTTTTCCTTGAAAACTTGAGCACCGCTCCTCCAATGAAGCAAAAAGGTGGCATTAAAGGGGTAAATCTTCTTGCAATAAGGATAGAAGTGGTGGCACTACTCTTTTCTCATGTATTTGGAGCTTCTTGTCAATGGGGAAGGAGGGTTACTAGCTGAAAACAAGGAAAACCTGTAAGGGGATATTTTTTTCTGCCATTTCTCTACAGAAAACTTTGGGGGATTGAAGCAGACAATGGAATACCTATCTCATAACATGATGGTGATGATATTTTGGTGTAACACTCATCATGATATTCATTTTATCCCCATCTCTCCATGTAGATTTGATTCTTAAAGAGTGTATACCTAGGAGGTTCCTTCCGAGGTGATAATGGGGCATCCCAACGTTCTTTTTCAGGGGGAATATTCCTTCGATAAGAGGAGTTATCAACTGTATATTTATTAGGTTCTATAGAAATAGTAGGTTCTACTATGGATGTTTCAATTTGTAAGATAACATTATTAGTTGAGCTACCAAAGAGAGCTAATTAACGAAGTTTGGATCCCCTACTAGCAAGAAAGTTGTATCGTTAGGTTTTTGCACTAGCAGATGGTTGAGGACTTCCAATGGTTGGCCCTCGAGAAATTCTTCAAGAATGGGCTCCTTATAAATTCCTGCTAGGATTTCTTTATCTTCGATGGATTCTTATATAAATTCTTTAGGTTTCCAAGTAGAACTACCTCCTATGTGTGTTCTCCAATACCTTTCTGCCTAGTTTGTGGTTGGGGTTTTACACCCCTCGTAAAGGTTAGTAGTAATTTTAACAAAGTTTTGGGAACTATTTCTAACGTATCTACCTTTCGAATTTCTAGGTATGTTCATGAAAAGATAAACTAAACGAGAACCTACAATACTACTATTATTGCTGGATTTGGGGGCGCCTATTATAACAGATGTGCAAGTTCTTACCTCTTATCTTACCGCTCCCCGGCCACCAACCTATGGCTAAAATTCATAAAGGAATTCCACTTATTCTACCTTACAAAACAACTCCCGGCAAAGGCGCCAAAAATGTTGGGTGTTTTATTGTCTTAATTAATTCACCAAATATTTAATTATCGACCGAGGTTTGTAAACTTTGAGTTGAAAAAAAATATATGCTAAGGTAGAAGGGTACCTAAGGTGTCGTGGAAATATTTTAACAAAGAAAAGATCGAAAGATCTTTCAAAATGAAAAACCGAGTCAAAGTCTAGAAATTCAACTACTAAGGTAATTAGACTGGGAGAAGACTACTAGATTAGAGAAGTATCAATCTATACTACTACTCTATAAGCAATAAAAAGATATAATGCTATCCTAAGAAAGTGAACTATCCTTTATAGTGAAACTTATTAATTAGTTATTCTGCTTCTTAATCTGAGAATTTAGAAAGTCTATAAACAAATTCAAAACTTTGATTATATGAAAACAAGAGATTATACTATTTGAGATAATATTACAACTACTTAATTTATCTAAGAAATCAAATAACTAAACTATACCTGTGATTAACAAATATACAATAATTAAACTAAATTGTCTAGTTCCATTTTCCTTGAGGATTCTAAGGATATGCATTAATTGTGATCGAAATTGGAGAAGGAGGTGTATCAAAATGGATTTCAAAAGAAATAAAGAAACTGAATGGAATTAAGTCTAATTTAACCTCTACAAATAGATGTAAACTAAGGAGTGTCCAATTACAAGTAATGGTAAAAATTTTGATTTATCCATAAGCAAATGACTCTAATTGAAAAAGATGTTATTAACAACCAATCTATTAATTAAGAAATGAGACTCTTTTAATGGACCCACTTGAAGTTAAAGGTATACTATTCTCGAATCAAACAGATATAATTGAGAAACAAGTAGAAAACTTAATAAAAACAAGTATAAAACTTATTAGAGAAGCAAGTAGAAAACTTAATAAAGAGGTATTTTTTCTTAATCTAGTCGTATTCTATGAACATCTTTAGTAACTATAGAGTAAGGAAGATAAACCTTGTGCTAGAAATGATGATCTTATTATAAATAACTAATGTTCCTTCTAGATAATAGAATTGGAAAACTTAATTCTAGATGCAATCTAAATAAGAATGAAGTACAATAAACTAGAGATGCAATTAACAAAATCTAAAATAGTAATGAATGAAGGAGTCAAAGACAAAAAGAAACACAACTCAAAACTGAGATAAAAGGGAATGAAAGATAAGAATAAATATAGCACTTAATAGAGGCTTTAGGTGGTTTAAAATAGAGTCCTAATTATATATATATATATATATATTACTATTGTTTAAGAACACGACACAATTCCAAAAACTAAGAAAACCGAACTTTAAACAATCATAAAATAGAACGGGAAATATTGAAGGATGAATGAAGGTCTGGGTGACAGTATAAACACACAGTCCGAATGACAGTCCAAATGGGAAAAATAGTGCAAATTACGAAATAGATAACCTGGATGATCTTAACATCAGTTGATTTATGCACATGATAATGCAATGTAGAAAAGATAGTAATTAAACTTATTTAATAATTAAAATGACATAGGAATAACTTGTGCTAATCTACAGTTATAAAGAGAAACTATTTCCTATTGCCTAATAAGACAAACTAAAATATAACTGAATCTAATCTATAACTATAAAAGAATTGACAGAGTTGAATCTAGCTACGAACTGAACCTAAGATATTAGACTAATCTAATTCTATCTGACTGCAAATATGAAACTAGAGAACAAGCTGAAAAGAAAACTAGAAATGACTATTGCGCGACTAGTCACTTACGATACTAGAAATGGAAACTATGTTAACAACACAGTATACATTATATTACTCATAGCAAACACACATTACAAGAAATAAGGAAATAAACATCATCAATTTATAAGAGAATCAAACTACATACATAAACTGGAAATGTAAATTACTTAGCTGTAAAAAGGAAAATAACAAAAAAGAACAGAAATGGGAGACTGCTGGTTGTTGAGGGGCCCTCTCAGCAATCAGTGTTGCACTTCAATTAATCAACCACTCATGAAAACATAGACATGTATGCATAGCTAGAAATATAACTTATATTAAATTTGGAATAGGGTTTACAGAGCTTCTTTTCTAATGACGACTAATTATCCAACTAACTAATTAATCTGAGTCTTGCTTAGAGACAGTTTTATATAGTTTTTTACATGGATGAGCAGGTCAACCCTTTTAGTGGTCAACCGCTCAAAAAATAGTCAACCTTAACTGCTAACAAACAACCATATAATGATTTGTGACAACACACGCCCATCTTCCTGATCGTTCACACATTGGTTATCCTCGCGTGAGCTGCGGGCGTATGGATCCTTGTTGACATGGACATGAAGCGTGGTGTCAAACAAAGAGGGAAGAATCCTAATCCTTCTAGAGAAAAAACCATCATAGAAGCAGGATGCTATTGGCAGGGGTTTTGGGTAAGTGAGTTGCACAACATTGCGATAGCTACGCAACCTCATGTGATACTGCACAAGGAATAATTAGCACAATGGGAGGAAGAATAACCACTTTGAATATTTTATATGTTATTTGACCAAGTTTTGTTGTAATTGGTCACTAGCGGTTATAAGTTAGTTAGAAGTGGACCCTCAATGTAATGGTGCAAGCCTATTTATAGATCTAGTTTTGCAAATAGAAAAAAATGATGATTAGAGCTACCAATTGAGTTTAGGAGAATCGCATCAAAGGATAATCAAGACATAAGATTTTGCATGATCTGGTTTTGTGAAGAATTTCCTATGTACCTGTGATTGATCTGGGTTTCTCCTAATGTATGTAGTCTCTGGTTTTGGAGAAGAATTGTGTAATGTGGTTCTATTGTGCAAGATTAATATGATATGGTGATTGTGGCACAAATATTGTCTGTTATCGCTATTGCAATCTTGTCCATTATTGTTGTTCTGATCTGATATGTTATGATGCTGCGATCCATTCTGTTATGATGGCATAATGTAGATGTGATCTAGTCTCTTCCTTGTATATAAATGAGATTTGTTTTGCTGCTATCTATTCAATTGCTACTGTCTCTTGTGTGATGAGTAGATGTGTTTCATGAATAATGCTGCGACATTGTGATAAATTTGTGATAATATGATGATTGTATAAGTTATGGATACCCTTTGCAAGTTGAAGAAATAGTGTAAAGTCGACTTCTAGCTCTGGATCAAGCAGTCATGGTGTCCTTCCATTGGATCCCTGTATCCTCCCTCCCCACTTCCTAAAAATTAGTTGCAACAGCTCTCCCTTGAACACCTCAGATGAGACCTCGTCTGCTCCATAGATGTTGTTGGGCAATGTAAAACCTATATGGGTCGACGCTCAGGGAGATTGAATTGTAGGGCGTCCACAGAGTGGGAACCCCTGTCGACAAGGCTTTGTTGGTGGGTTTCTCCAACAAATCATTTCGTTGTTGAGACATGAGTTGCTGTTACGAGGAGGATATGTTTTGGCATCCTACTCAACCAAAGATCAAAGGATGGTTTGATCTAAAATTGTGGGAGTTTGTCGCGGCTGAAAATCAGAATCTGAAGTTGTCGACGGGCCACTGGATGGACAGGAAACAATGTTATATTTTTATCATTCAAGCTAGCATTATGATCTTAGGATATTTTAACTGAGAGAATAACAAGCACAACAATAAAACATAAGCACAACACAAGAGACAAGAGACATAAAGAATTTTCCTAGAGGAAACCATAAAGGAGAAAACTCCACAACTTCCTCAGAGATAGAATCAGCACCAAAGGTAAAACTGGAAAACATTAAGATGATCTCCTGACAATAGCAGTCTCTCTCTCTCTCACTGAGAGATCTTCTCCTCTCTCACTCATGCGCCCCAATGAGTGAGTTTGTGTGTATGAGTATGATGAATAGAGAGGCTCTCACTCTCTATTTATATTCTTCCATTCACATGGAACCCACTCCAACATGTCGACCTCACTTAACAATTACTTACTAGAACTGAAATCTCTAGGAGTGTCTAATAACCCTAGTGCCCCACCACTTGTGGGGACTTTGCCTCCTCTGACCAATAGGAGGGTAACACAATGATGGGGACTATTACCCTAG
Source organism: Pseudotsuga menziesii (assembly GCA_001517045.1). Taxonomy (NCBI): domain Eukaryota; kingdom Viridiplantae; phylum Streptophyta; class Pinopsida; order Pinales; family Pinaceae; genus Pseudotsuga; species Pseudotsuga menziesii. The sequence continues at coordinate 10,322 of LPNX010614105.1, read as the reverse complement.
CTTACAATGACTCACCTAGGGTTGAATTCACTAAGATATTCTAATAACCCAAGGGCCCCACAACTGTGGGGACTTTAACCCTTGACCAATAGGAGGGTTACCCACAATGACTTGACATGACTTTCTCATTATAGAAACTTCCCGAAATAAACATCAGGGTATGACATGACTCAAATGCATTACAATACATCCTGAAATAAACATTGGGTTACAATACATAAGAAATATGGATGAATACATTCCGAAGTTACAATTACATCAACACTCCCTCTTAACTAGGAAGGTATTCTCTTGACATAATTTATCAACACAAGTCTTCTTCTCTGTATCATCTGGATCATCATTGATTTCTCGTCATATTCATCTTCAATTCATCTTCATATTCAAGTCATGTTCATCTGTATCTAGATCATCATTCAATCTGGATCATCATCAATGAATCTAGATCATCACTCGATATGGATCATCATCACTATTTCTAGATCATCACTTGATCTAGATCATCACTGGACATCATCATTGGATCTAGATCATCACTCAATCTGTATCATCACTGCTGGATCATCACGGGTGCTATCTCATGATTCTTCTCATCACAAGAAGTTCTACAGATCCAACCCTTTTTCATGCTGGTTGTATGCCTAGCCATCATGTAGGTATTTTTCAGTGATGATATATGACCTACTCGTCATAATGGCCTTCCCATCACTTACATCTGACCTACTCATCAGAAATGCACACCCAAAACTCACATATGATCATGTAGGAGCCAACAATCACATCAGAAAGGCCCAACACTCACATTCACTAGCATGATAGGACATTCCTATCATTTGTGAAAAGGATTCAGCACTTACATTTGACCTACTCTTCAGAAAGGCACAACACTCACATCCATCTAGGTGGGAACACATCCTGCACACAATGATGTAAGAGTTATGTACTCCCATCCAGGTAGGAACACATCTTGCTCACAATGATCAAATATTTCCACACTTTCATCTAGGACAGAACCACATCCTGCTCACAATGATAGAAGATCTCTGTTCTTCCACCCAGGCTGGAACCAGATCCTGCTCACAATGATGAAAGACTCTCATCCAGGATGGAACACATCCTGCTCACAATGATGAAATATTTCTGCACTTACATTCATCTAGGCAGGAACACATCCTACTCACAATGATGAAAAGGATCTACACTTACATTCATCCAGGCGAGAACACATCTTGCACACAATGATGAAAAGGATTTGCACTTACATCCATCTAGGTGGGAACACATCCTGTTCACAATGATGGAAGGGCTTGCACTCATATATGATCTTGTAGGAACCAATCATACATTCATATCAGAATGGCCCCCAGTCCTCGATTGAGCTACCTGGTAACTGACCAAGTGCCTCCATTCTCCTCAAGAATGGCAGTTTCCCTTACATTCGACCTACTCGTCGAAATGGCCAACACTCACATCTGACATGGAAGGAACCTAATCCTTTAGCCATGACAGAATGGTTCAGCCCTTACATCTGATCAAGTGGGAACACATCCCTCTATCACAACAGAATGGCTTCTCAGTCCTAGACTGAGTTTTCCTGGTCCCAGAATGGAAATTTCCCTTACATCTATCCTACTCGACAGAATGGCCAGCACTCACATCTAACATGGAAGGAACCAATCCTCTCACCATGACAGAATGGCTCAGCCCTTACATCTGACCATGGAAGGAACCAATCCTCTCACCATGACAGAATGGCTCAGCCCTTACATCTGACCATGGAAGGAACCAATCCTCTCACCATGTC